>OX451218.1:77211957-77429888 GCA_949628195.1 Phasia obesa
GGTTAAACCGCCTCACCCCCGCTGTAACTCGAAAACACTTGTTATTTTCAGAACATAAAATTCAACTCGCTACAGATTATAGTTTCCTCGGTTTACAACAATGTTTTTTATATTGTAAGCGAGGTGCGATGCCCAACGTTCCAACCCTGTTATGCTTGTATGTGTTTAATGCACAATCAAAGTTCTTTTCTTCGTTGCTCCTCTTGGGAGCCAAGGGCTTCCACAAAGCACCTCCATTTTACACAGTTTGCCGCAGTTGGTTTTTGCTTTTTCCATGTTAGATTTTTCATCTTAGTCCTTGGAGTTTTATGTGTCTCCAGGTGTTGTCGTCCATTGTAGATTCCAGCAGTATAATTTCTATTTTAGATTCCAGAAATTAATATATATATATATATATATATATATATATATATATATATATATATATATATATATATATATATATATATATATATATATATATATATATATATACAGCTATGGACATATAAATGGCACATCTTACAAAGAATTCATTCTTATGCTGCTATTGGGTAAAAACAATTAACAAACAACAAGTGTTTAGTTTTTTTATTATTGATAACAACTAAAATAAAAATTCATTAATTAAAAAAAATTTCATTATTAAAAGAAAAAAAAACACCACTGAAATGAACTGGACACATAAATGGCACAATATCTAAATATAAGAAAAAAATTATTTAAGTACTGCATTATTTGAGGGTTTGGTATGTAAAAATATTTTACCGTTAATATTTGGTACTGTAACCTTTATTTCCGATGACCGCTTCGCACCTACGACCCATACTTTCCACAAGTTTTTGGCATTTTGCTTTGGGTATGGCATACCAAGCTTCTTGCGCGGCCGACCACAAATCGTCCATATTTTTATAATTTTTCTTTGCTATTTCAACCTTGACTTCGTTCCAAAGGTTCTCTATTGGATTTAAGTCAGGGCTCTGGGCTGGCCAATCCAAAACATCGATCTTCTCTGCACTAAGCCAATTTTTTATTAGTTTGGAGGAGTGTTTGGGTCATTGTCTTGCATGTATTTAAACTTAATTGGCATCGAATCGAAAGCATATGGTTCCATATGATTTTTTAAAATGTCTAGGTACTGAAACTTTTCCATTTTCCCATTAATTTTTACAAGAGGACCTACGCCATGCCAAGAAAATGCATATATATATATATATATATATATATATATATATATATATATATATATATACTAAGGGGTCCGACTAATGGGGTCTCTTTTAGGACCCCTTAGTCTACCTTTTGTATATGGTGTACTACGTGTGCACTTCCATATTTGTCCAAAATTGGTCACTAATCTTCTCAAGAATTTCTTTATAAAACACATTTTTTAAATCTCAATTTTCTCAAATTCCAAAATTATTTCAGAAATCCGACTAATGGAACCTCTCTTAGGACCCCTTGGTCTATTTTGCAGTGGGAGATTTGACTGACATTTTAGAGGCGTAAGCAAACTCGCTGGATAAAAATCATTATTAAATTTTGTCAAGTTGAATCACATATTCCGATGGTATATTACAAATTATATTCTAACCCAATTTATCGAGCATATTAACGAAGGCTTTTACCCGTTGTAATGAAACACAGAGTCCTTCCTTGGAATCGAACCCAGAACCCTCATCCACAGGCTTTACCTTACACTGCGCAAAAAAAATTAATTTTACTCTTTTATTTCCCTGTACTTTTTTGTACTTGTAGTCAATTTTCCTACAACTGCATACCGCCTGCAGTTTAATTCAATTTCGTTTTATTAGCAAAACACTAATGAAACCTGACAGACAACTAGATAAACATTTTTCTAAACATATAAACACTGCAAAGCCGAAGACAAAAAATCAAACAAAATTTAAATGCCACCACCAGCACTACAACAACATCCTGTTATAAAAAGTTAATTTTTATTTGACAAATGTCAAATCAGATAATTCAATTACAATGATTGTTTGCTTTCTTTTTTTATTTAAACAAAAAATTCTTCTCGTTTAATTGTTGTACTTACAAATTACATGTTTAATTTTAGAATTCAAAAATAAAAGACTAGATTTCTTTTTTAAATAAAAATTTTGTTTTCTTCTTAAAACTGTATTTTTATTGGGGTCCAATTTCGGGTTTATAGTGGTGAATTTTCATGGTTTTTGCCTTCAACAGTTTTGGGTTAATTTGCAAAATTAAAATTACTTTGAAAAGGGATAGTAGTAGATAAGTAGTAGTTATGGCAACACTTCAGTTGTACGTTGTGATTATTTTTAGAACAGTGTTGTAAGCGCCTCTGGTGTTATTTAGGTGAATTAGTTTGAAGCTAGCATAGCAAATTTATTTTGCTTTGTGTTGCAAATACTCTGGTCACTAGGTCACATTTGAATCAGCAGGCATCCAAAACCTTCAACTTGAATTTTATTTTCATTCTTAAAAAGAGCGTCATACTGACTGCGTGTTAGCCGTTTTGTTTGTTACTAAAAGCTTCAGAAAAAACTATTTAAAATATTTGAAAAATCTTCTTACGTTGCTGATGATGTGATGATGATGGCAAAAAGGTCAATATTTTTTTATTTAATTAATCTTAATTGAAAAAACTACATTATGAATGATTTTTTTTTGTATAAAATAAAAATAGAAATAGTAGACATGACTGGTAAAGAAGCAATTATCTTTTTGTAATGAAAACAAAATATTTTTGAAAAAAAAAAAAAAAATTATAACTTGCCAATAGCTAAGGTTAGGATTTTGTCGGAGTGATAACTAGTTTCTCGTTATGATAACGAGGGTACGGCTCGTTACTATAACTTGTCTTTAAAGTACGTGATAGTTAAAGGTTATTTTTAGGTTACTTAAAATGAAGAAAAACTACTTGTCCCTCTAACAAAATCCTAACTTTAGCTATTATATATAAAAATGGGCCTAAAAATGAATAATTATTTTTTTTTTTTGGTAAAATGTAGTTTAAACCCAATTTTTTTCTTGTATTTTTATGATTGAGTTCCATCGTTTTATGTCATATTTTTATTATAAATTACAACAATTTTTCCTTATAGACCACTAAACTTCCCCAGAAATTTTCGAATATGACTGTTTTTAAAAACTCAGCTTTTTTCCGTTATAAGATTATTTCAGATATCCCTATATTATAGGTCCATTAAGTACTCCGTGGACCACCATTTGTATATGGTGTGTTATACCAGCTCATCCCAATTTTTCCATATTGACCACTAATCTTCCCCAGAAATTTTCAAATTGGATGTTTTTTTTAAAACTCAGCTTTTTCCAAATTCTAAGATTATTTCAGATATCCTGGAGCACCATCTAATTTTCCCAAGAAACTTTAAAATTTAGACTCTTTTTATTACTCTTGGAAATTCCAATATTTTAATTCCAGAAATTATCCCTCGGAGCAACATTCCCAAGTGTTTTTTTAGGTGAATCTTTTCCCGATTTCAAGTTGTAGCCTCCAAAATAATTAGTTTGATATTTACAGTGAATAACAGTGCTCTGTTGACTGCACAATGAGCTCTGTTAAAAAATGTGGTTTTTGTCTCTGCTAGTTAAATTCGAATTTATCTTCACACACATAATAATATTTAGTTTGCAGTTCATTTAGTCATATTTGTGTATGCAGTTTTTTACTTCTGTTCAATTCAAGCCCTTGCCACAGTGAACAACTACCTGAAACTATTCCATTCAATCCACATAAATTCAACCAACCATTGAACAATTAATGCAATTCAATATCCACTAAATAAAACTCATTTAAAATTAAATAAATATAAATAAATAACAAACACAATAACGTTGCATGCAACATGAAATAAATGAAAACTTATAAATATATTTTACATAATGTTTCATAATTTTGAAATAAAAAACTTTTTTGAAGATGAACTTATTTAATACGAATATTTTATTTAATTACAAACACAAAATATAAAAGTTAAATATTTTGATGAGTTTCAAGTGAGGAAGAGTTTTGTGGAGGATAATAAGTGGGTAGCACCGATTAAACATGCAACTTTTTATAACTTTTTTCTATTTTGTATTGTGCAGTAAAGTATTTTTAAGCATAACTAAAAATTGATTTATCCAAGAAATTTAGATTTTAAATTAGAAATTCTCTAAGAAAGATGTTCATTTCGAAACAAGCAAGGTTGGAAGAAAAAAAGCCAAACAGAAACATGGACACCAAAGCAGAAAATCCATGGCACTATGAAAGTTATGGAAATCGATTTTAATAGCGAAAAATGGTTTTGAAATCCCAACAAAAATTGAATAGGACTTTTCTCGTATTCCTTTATCTGAGTTTGGTTGGTTAAATATAAATGATGTTTGCAACTTACACTATCCAAAGTTGATAGATGCGATAAATGCTGAAGACGAACTTAGCTGTTCAAAAAATGCATTACATTCAGCTAGTGTTTAAAATAAAATTTTCCCATTTTTTCTTTTTTCTCATTATTTCTAATTTAAAATATTCTTTCAACTTAGAAAGAATACAACGAACTCAGGCCTGACTTAAAAATTTCATCTGTATGTCAATAAATAGTTGGACTCAAAAAAACCTTTCAAAATGACGATGTAGATGCCACACTATCATACAAAATAAGATTTTCTGATCGCATGTAAAATTACTATTTTATGAATATTTTCAAAAGATTATGAAATCGTACAGATCTGTCAAAAAGTCTGTCACACACATACATTTTTAATCCACACTATCATACTTTTTGAGCAAACATGCAATTTTGACAACTCGTACGACTGAGTATGATAGTGAATCATGGCTTTAATATCATGTCCTACGTAAGCAGGCTTGTAAGCAATAACAACTTGTCATTCCCTTACAAACCGGCAAACCGCGAAGCAGTATTTTTGGCTGAAATGTTTATTTTCGTTTTGAATATATTTTAGAAGTTGCCAGAATTGCTTATTATTGTTTGAATTTGATCTTCTGGACTGGATTTTAAATAAAAATACTTTGAGATTGACTCAAAAACCGAATGAAATTTATCACACCAAACAATCATTTTTAAATCGATCGATTTCCATCACACTTCTGATTATTTTAATGTTTTAATACATACAAATTTAACTTAAAATTTGTGCTTTAATATTAAAGTTTATAAATGTAAGTAGAAAAAAAAAGAGATTTGTAAAACAAATTAAATGTATCGAACACAATTGATCCGCTTGAAAAAAAAGCATTAGATAAAAACGGTACTCTAAGTATGCGACCATTCCCAAGTCCACAAATTTTGATCATGACATTTAATGGCCTCCTGTTTCGTGATCAGTTAAAAACTATTTGAAAAATAGTCTAATCACCGCATTCGATATCGAGTAAAATCTCTCGTAATTTTTTATTTTGGTATCATGGCACTCGATATGGAATAAAAAGTATCGTTATTTCATTCGAAAGGAAATGTTTTTAACCCGTTTTTTCTTGTTCACTTGTTGACTTATTATTAATCTATTACAATTTCATAAAAATAACGATTCGATACATGTCAAATGCCATAATTAGCTTACTCGACTCTTAACGAATTTGTTATTTGTTACGATAGTTTACTCGATATCGAATGCGGTGATTAGGCCCCAGACTTTCGTATCGTGTATAAATAGCTTTTTCTTGCAATGAACAATGTTTTTTTTTTATTAAAATACAATAAAAAAATTTTGTGGTTATATTATTTTTAATCAACTCATTTATTACAAAATTTGATTAATCGGTTATCCGAATAATTAACCGGTTAACCGAATAATTAACCAGTTAACGGTATAATTAGCCGGTTAATTGAATAAATAACAGATTAATCGGTTAAAACAGAATCCGCGGACGCAGTTCAATAGTGAAAAGGAATTAAAAAAATTAAATCCCGGCATACAAAATTTAACCTGTGTAAGTCTCATGTTCTCCAAAATCAAAATTTTACCTCCTTAAAAAATGGGCCTCAAATCTTATATCACCCATTCATTTCTTCAAATTTCGAAATAAGAAATATTTTCAAGGGGCTAAAACTGGACAGTATGCTGTATGGGGTAGCACTTCGGTGCCAAATGCAAGCATTATTAGCCATAGTGACTTAATACTTGTGTACCCTTTCGTTGTATTGATAGATATTGATGGAACAGCACTTGCTTCTCTGCTAGATGAAATAGTTTTTGCTTTAAATTATTACTAAACCTGTCCAAAAGTAGTAAGAAATAATATTTGCCGGCAATCTTCTCACACTTTGTCCATGGCCTTGCTGGTCGTCAGAGCCGCCTTAAGTTATGGTCAGATATGTTAAGGAAACCACTGTATTATTCTGTGGGCTCTGATGGTGTATGTGATGAATTTATGTTTCGTCCAAAGTTACAAAACGGTGTAAAAACCCGTCCAGCTTGCGGCAGAACACCGCGTCATTTGTGCCGGTACGAAATCAAATGTCGCACCACTCGCAAATCGCACTACTTAAGAACGGTTGCACCGATTTGGCCGATTTTTTTTAAATCTTCATCATAACGCAACTTGAAAAAATTGACCATGCCCACTTTTACGCTCACTTAAAAAGTGATAGACCTTTGAAATTTTGCACCAGTAACCCTCTTATTAATATACATAGTTTAACGAAACATAGGCTGGATTGGAGTGGAGTGGGCGTGGTACCTCCCATACAAAGTGAACAATTATTATCGTCTACCCGAAGATATGCAATAGGTAGAATCTTGAAACTTTGCACATGTAACCCTCATACTAATGTCCATAGTCTAACAAAACATATACAGGATTGGGACAGTAGTCGTGGTACCTTCCATGCGAAGTGAAAAATTATTATCGTGAACCTAGAGAACTACAAAAGGTAGAGTTTTGAAACTTTGCCCAAGTAACCCTCAAACTAATGTTGCATAGTCTAGCAAAATTTAGACTGGATTGGGATAGTGAGCGTGGTAGCTCTCATACAAAGTGAAAAATTATTTTTGTGTAGCTAGACAACTACAATATGTAGAGACTTAAAAATTTGCACAAGTAAGCCTCACAATAATGCGAATAATTTAGCAAAATACAGACTGGATAGTGAGAGTAAAATTTTAAAATTGCGTTAATACGCATGTGTGTGAAGTTAAATTTCGAAATTTAAATCTCAGACACAAACCAATTACGTTAACAGAGGTCTGTTAACATGCTAACATAGCGCTGTTAAGCATATAAATCCTGGGAGTATATCTTCCAAATGGAATTGTGACCACATTTTTGGACCAAATAAACCACAAAAAATGTAGCGGGCGGCTTATTTTATTGTTTTTCGATAAAAAAATTTAAAAATGTTGGATATGTCCCAAAATTTCTAAGTTTTTCACATTTTAATATTTTGAGAATTTTTAAGGATAAGTCTGAATTCCAGGAGAACAGTAAAAGATGGGCAGCTAAAAATTGATCTATTTTAAAGGAATTACATCCTTTTATGATTCCTAGTAATTAAATTCAATTAAAAATGGAGTTCTGATATAAATTTTTACAAATTTGTAAATTTTCAAATTTGAAATTTCTTTAGAGGATGAACTCCAGGAGAACGGTAAAAGATGGGCAGCTAAAAATTGATCTATTTTAAAGGAATTACATCCTTTTATGATTCTTAGTAATTAAATTCAATTAAAAATGGAGTTCTGATATAAATTTTTACAAATTTGTAAATTTTCAAATTTGAAATTTCTTTAGAGGATGAACTCCAGGAGAACGGTAAAAGATGGGCAGCTAAAAATTGATCTATTTTAAAGGAATTACATCCTTTTATGATTCCTAGTAATTAAATTCAATTAAAAATGGAGTTCTGATATAAATTTTTACAAATTTGTAAATTTTCAAATTTGAAATTTCTTTAGAGGATGAACTCCAAGAGAACGTTAAAAGATGGGCAGCTAAAAATTGATATATTTTAAAGGAATTACATCCTTTTATGATTCCTAGTAATTAAATTCAATTAAATATGGAGTTCTGATATAAATTTTTACAAATTTGTAAATTTTCAAATTTGAAATTTCTTTAGAGGATGAACTCCAAGAGAACGGTAAAAGATGGGCAGCTAAAAATTGATCTATTTTAAAGGAATTACATCCTTTTATGATTCCTAGTAATTAAATTCAATTAAAAATAGAGTTCTGATATAAATTTTTACAAATTTGTAAATTTTCAAATTTGAAATTTCTTTAGAGGATGAACTCCAGGAGAACGGTACAAGATGGGCAGCTAAAAATTGATCTATTTTAAAGAAATTACATCCTTTTATGATTCATAGTAATTAAATTCAATTAAAAATGGAGTTCTGATATAAATTTTTACAAATTTGTAAATTTTCAAATTTGAAATTTCTTTAGAGGATGAACTCCAGGAGAACGGTAAAAGATGGGCAGCTAAAAATTGATCTATTTTAAAGGAATTACATCTTTTTATGATTCCTAGTAATTAAATTCAATTAAAAATAGAGTTCTGATATAAATTTTTACAAATTTGTAAATTTTCAAATTTGAAATTTCTTTAGAGGATGAACTCCAGGAGAACGGTAAAAGATGGGCAGCTAAAAATTGATCTATTTTAAAGGAATTACATCCTTTTATGATTCCTAGTAATAAAATTCAATTAAAAATGGAGTTCTGATATAAATTTTTACAAATTTGTAAATTTTCAAATTTGAAATTTCTTTAGAGGATGAACTCCAGGAGAACGGTACAAGATGGGCAGCTAAAAATTGATCTATTTTAAAGAAATTACATCCTTTTATGATTCCTAGTAATTA
This sequence comes from Phasia obesa, assembly GCA_949628195.1. NCBI lineage: Eukaryota > Metazoa > Arthropoda > Insecta > Diptera > Tachinidae > Phasia > Phasia obesa. Next base: position 77,220,759 of record OX451218.1, read on the forward strand.
AATTCAATTAAAAATGGAGTTCTGATATAAATTTTTACAAATTTGTAAATTTTCAAATTTGAAATTTCTTTAGAGGATGAACTCCAGGAGAACGGTAAAAGATGGGCAGCTAAAAATTGATCTATTTTAAAGGAATTACATCCTTTTATGATTCCTAGTAATTAAATTCAATTAAAAATAGAGTTCTGATATAAATTTTTACAAATTTGTAAATTTTCAAATTTGAAATTTCTTTAGAGGATGAACTCCAGGAGAACGGTAAAAGATGGGCAGCTAAAAATTGATCTATTTTAAAGAAATTACATCCTTTTATGATTCCTAGTAATTAAATTCAATTAAAAATGGAGTTCTGATATAAATTTTTACAAATTTGTAAATTTTCAAATTTGAAATTTCTTTAGAGGATGAACTCCAGGAGAACGGTAAAAGATGGGCAGCTAAAAATTGATCTATTTTAAAGGAATTACATCCTTTTATGATTCCTAGTAATTAAATTCAATTAAAAATAGAGTTCTGATATAAATTTTTACAAATTTGTAAATTTTCAAATTTGAAATTTCTTTAGAGGATGAACTCCAGGAGAACGGTAAAAGATGGGCAGCTAAAAATTGATCTATTTTAAAGGAATTACATCCTTTTATGATTCCTAGTAATTAAATTCAATTAAAAATGGAGTTCTGATATAAATTTTTACCGTTTTAACCGTTCTCCTGGAGTTCATCCTCTAAAGAAATTTCAAATTTGAAAATTTACAAATTTGTAAAAATTTATATCAGAACTCCATTTTTAATTGAATTTATTACTAGGAATCATAAAAGGATGTAATTCCTTTAAAATAGATCAATTTTTAGCTGCCCATTTTTTACCGTTCTCCTGGAGTTCATCCTCTAAAGAAATTTCAAATTTGAAAATTTACAAATTTGTAAAAATTTATATCAGAACTCCATTTTTAATTGAATTTAATTACTAGGAATCATAAAAGGATGTAATTCCTTTAAAATAGATCAATTTTTAGCTGCCCATCTTTTACCGTTCTCCTGGAGTTCATCCTCTAAAGAAATTTCAAATTTGAAAATTTACAAATTTGTAAAAATTTATATCAGAACTCCATTTTTAATTGAATTTAATTACTAGGAATCATAAAAGGATGTAATTCCTTTAAAATAGATCAAGTTTTAGCTGCCTATCTTTTATCGTTCTCCTGGAGTTCATCCTCTAAAGAAATTTCAAATTTGAAAATTTACAAATTTGTAAAAATTTATATCAGAACTCCATTTTTAATTGAATTTAATTACTAGGAATCATAAAAGGATGTAATTCCTTTAAAATAGATCAATTTTTAGCTGCCCATCTTTTACCGTTCTCCTGGAGTTCATCCTCTAAAGAAATTTCAAATTTGAAAATTTACAAATTTGTAAAAATTTATATCAGAACTCCATTTTTAATTGAATTTAATTACTAGGAATCATAAAAGGATGTAATTCCTTTAAAATAGATCAATTTTTAGCTGCCCATCTTTTACCGTTCTCCTGGAGTTCATCCTCTAAAGAAATTTCAAATTTGAAAATTTACAAATTTGTAAAAATTTATCAGAACTCCATTTTTAATTGAATTTAATTACTAGGAATCATAAAAGGATGTAATTCCTTTAAAATAGATCAATTTTTAGCTGCCTATCTTTTATCGTTCTCCTGGAGTTCATCATCTAAAGAAATTTCAAATTTGAAAATTTACAAAATTTGTTAAAAATTTATATCAGAACTCCATTTTTAATTGAATTTAATTACTAGGAATCATAAAAGGATGTAATTCCTTTAAAATAGATCAATTTTTAGCTGCCTATCTTTTATCGTTCTCCTGGAGTTCATCATCTAAAGAAATTTCAAATTTGAAAATTTACAAATTTGTAAAAATTTATATCAGAACTCTATTTTTAATTGAATTTAATTACTAGGAATCATAAAAGGATGTAATTCCTTTAAAATAGATCAATTTTTAGCTGCCTATCTTTTATCGTTCTCCTGGAGTTCATCCTCTAAAGAAATTTCAAATTTGAAAATTTACAAATTTGTAAAAATTTATATCAGAACTCCATTTTTAATTGAATTTAATTACTAGGAATCATAAAAGGATGTAATTCCTTTAAAATAGATCAATTTTTAGCTGCCCATCTTTTACCGTTCTCCTGGAGTTCATCCTCTAAAGAAATTTCAAATTTGAAAATTTACAAATTTGTAAAAATTTATATCAGAACTCCATTTTTAATTGAATTTAATTACTAGGAATCATAAAAGGATGTAATTCCTTTAAAATAGATCAATTTTTAGCTGCCCATCTTTTACTGTTCTCCTGGAATTCAGACTTATCCTTAAAAATTCTCAAAATATTAAAATGTGAAAAACTTAGAAATTTTGGGACATATCCAACATTTTTAAATTTTTTATCGAAAAACAATAAAATAAGCCGCCCGCTACATTTTTTGTGGTTTATTTGGTCCAAAAATGTGGTCACAATTCCATTTGGAAGATATACTCCCAGGATTTATATGCTTAACAGCGCTAAGTTAGCATGTTAACAGACCTCTGTTAACGTAATTGGTTTGTGTCTGAGATTTAAATTTCGAAATTTAACTTCACACACATTTAATACGCATAGTCTGGCAAAAAACAGATTGTATGGGAACAGTGGGCGTCGTATCTTGCATATAAACTGAAACAGTATTGTCGTGAAAATAGCGTGCGTTTTCTTCCAAGTGTTTATTGTATTTTTTGTAGATGGGTGTAGGAAAGCGCACCGGGGATATTTAGTTTATAATAAAACTTTTAAACAACAAAGTGCTGAATATATTAAGACTGAGTAGTATTACTTTTTGTTTATCTAAATAAAATTTACTTAAATTTTAATGGTTTTATTTTATGGTTTCCAAAAAATAATTGAAATATTTTTCTTTTGTTTATACAAAAAAGAAAAGAGATTAACACCACGATAACCCTGACCTCCTGCTCATACATTCGTTCTATCTTATTGGCTGACTGTATTTAATTACGTTTCCATTTTTCCTTTATTAGTATAAATATTTATTGCCTGGGCATGTGTTGTCATGGCAGTGATAATCCGAGGGGAATTCAACAAGTTTTTACTAAAATAGAAAAGAATATTTTTTGAGTTGTCTCTCTATTTTTTCGAATTAGTCTCCTCGATTTACTTCTTTCCAGCCATTCTTTAACTTGTTTAAGCACACTGTAAGTAAAATTTCAGAACCTTCGCGAATATACTTGTTGCAAAATTCATTCCAATCAAATTTATTTAAGTTTAGAAACAAGAAAAACCGCCGAAGGTTATATCTAGTGCTTAAAGTAAATGTGGTAACAATTCGAAACTAAAGTCGAACTTTCTGTTTCTTCTTTATAAGGAAGAATTCATCTCGCAAAATCCAATGCATTGGCAGTAGGTTTGTTTCTGCTTATTGTGGTGAATCAATTTTTCAGCAACTGTTATGTATCGGGGATGAAATATATCAGCATCACAACGGATTATTTAAACAAGCCACTAAATTGTGTTTATTCTTCATTTGGAATAAACGCGGCATCCTCCTTTTCCTACCTTCTGGGTTGTATTGTCTTCTTGATTTTTAACATTTTGATGACAATGTTTTCGGAGTATATGGGGTACCAGTATCCAAGGGTGCTGGCATCTGAAGCTGCAAAATAAGAACCTTCGAGGTTTGATCAGTGTCCTAACGGCAGGTACCACGGGCACCATTAACATTAAAGGTAAAAAATTGCCTCGATAGACCGATTGGTAGCACGTTAGTCTATCAGTCTGGAGGTCGCGGGTTCGATTCCCGCCAAAGACTCTGGGTGATTTCTGCAGACAAGCAAAAAGCTTCGCGGAAGTAGTGTTGTTTTTCTTAAAAAAAAAAATCCTAGTCTCGGTGATCGGTCATCGAAGAATAACGTGGTGGCTGTGGTTTGGACCCAAATCGTTGAAAGTTCGATTCAGTTCGGTATGCTGTTGTACTTCAAGGGACGCAACAATGGTGTTTTAGGAGTTAAGAAGGTCTCCAACTCCTAAACAAGGTGTATGACAGCCATGTTTCGAAATCGTTACTTTAGTCGCTGTGCTCCACAAGGGCGTTGGTAGAAGCATTGTTTTCACCCAGCGTTAAGAACACCGTCAGATTAAGGAAATATGACCGTAAATGGTAGAAACACTAAGGTTTCTAAAGCGTGTTTTAGTACGCGGAGAACTTATAATTGGCAGCACTGTCACAGCTGATTTGACAGTTCTCTCTCTTTTGAGGTTAGTTTGTTTTGGTAATTTATCATGAATAGATTCACGCCAGGGCAACTTTTGCAAACAAATTTATTTAGAAAATCATGGTTAAGTTCAACAAACCCATCGGGAATTTCGTGAGTCTCAAGGTGCTCATCGAGAAACTGTCGTAATACGTTTACTCTTAACGCAATACGTTTACTATTAACGTAATACGTTTACTCTTAACATAATACGTTTACTGTTAAGTCAATACGTTTGACGTAATATGTTTACTCCTAACGTAATACGTTTACTCTGAAGGTAATACGTTTACTCTTAACTTATTATGTTTGCACTTAACGTAATACGTTTAATCTTAACGTAATACGTTTACTCTTAACATAATACGTTTACTCTTAACGTAATACGTTTATTCTTAACGTAGTACGTTTACTCTTAACGTAATACGTTTGCTCTTAACGTAGTACGTTTACTCTTAAAATAGTACGTTTACTCTTAACGTAATATCTTTACTCTTAACGTAGTACGTTTACTCTTAACGTAGTACGTTTACTCTTAACGTAGTACATTTACTCTTAACGTAATACGTTTACTCTTAACGTAATACGTTTACTCTTAATGTAATACTTTTACTTTTAACGTAATACGTTTACTCCAAATTTTTTTTAAAGGTTTTTTTTTCTTCTTTTAGTCTGACCGTTCTCAGGATATATGGGTTGCAGGTGGTTGTTTGGGTTAATATTTAGTTCGTTTTTCTTACTTTTTGTCGTTTTTATTTTACTTAGGTTTGACCTTTTTAGTACCAATGATTTCAGCGCGGACTATCAGAAGCTGGGGTGTGGGGAGGCCAGACCCCTTTTCTAGTAATAGGGCAATATTGGATTCGTTTTCTTATGCATTAAAAAGGTAATCACCGTAGTGAAGGGTATATATGATTCGGCACGGCCGAATATAACACTCTTTCTTGTTTTCTCTATAAATTACCATTAGCCATTTGAATCTTGATTTTCTTTAAAAAAACATACATTGTTTTTAATAAATTTTTTCAACGACATATTGACCTACCCTCGTAGTATGAAATATATTGTTCTGTTTTCTTTTCAGAGTTTTTTGCACTTTTCAGAGATTGCATTTTATATATTATATGTATTTGATTTATATTTTTATATTTCAATAATCTATAACTTTATTGTGAAAATAGCTAAAATCAGAATAAGAGTGCACATGCAGATCACATCAATTAGTTGTAATGTTGGTGCGATAATTTTAAAAGTGGCTTAGAAGTTGAAAAATAAATTACGGGTACCAAAAGTAGATATTATTAAAATTGTAGTAAAATAACTCAGATTCATAATATTATTTATGGACAACTATTTAAGGCATTTTTCAAAAACAATTTCTACTACTTTTAATTACTCGATACTATTCAATACTTTTCAATTGGGGACTAAGTATAACTCAATACTTCTGTTTACATAACAGCAACAGAAATTCTATGAAATTTATTTCTAAAAATACTACCCCAAAAGTATCGATTACCTACTTCTGTGTATTGAGTACTAAAAATAAATATTATCAAATACGCTATACTCGATTACTCGATATTTTGCCAACACTAAAAACCTCACGTCTGTCGTTCATATTCATCACCGAGCTTCCGCAAACATCAACAAAAAATAAAAAAGTTAAAGGGAGCGCAATATAAGAAGTAATTCTGAGGTATATGGGTTTATTTGTTGAGTCAAATTAGTCAGGCTCTTGAAATTGATAAAATATAATTAAAGGCCGACTCCATAGAATACATTATTTTCACATGCATGTAGTTGTTTTTGGGAGATACTTGAAATTTACACACATTACAGCTGGTATAACAATAAGTATAAAAATAAAATAAAATTAAATTAAATTAAAGGGTTCCCCATAGAAGATGACCTTCTCCAGCAATAGCAAACTCTTAAAATTTACATAGAGTAAGTATTAATATGACCTCTATAACAAGTCCAAAACCTATAAAAATAAAGAAATATAAGGAACCCCTTGCAAGGCGAGATTAGATTATTTTTTTGGAAAATTTATGCTTACAGATAGATTGCTTCCGGTTTACTTTACCAAACGTAGTATAGGGTAAAGTATAGTAATCATGAAAAAAATCGAGGTCGGGATTTCAACGGATTTATACGTTTTGAGGTCTCCTGAATCCATTATGGTTATTTTGGCGATGATGTCTATGGGTGGGTGTGTATGCCACTATTTTCGTGGAGTTTGTACAGGTCATACCGTTTGACACCTTTGGTATATGGAGATAAAGAGCTGTATAGTTTTTGAGCAGCATCGTGAGCGGGCAATGGATTAGTTCCTTACCCCAAAATTTTGTGAACGCTCTACAGGTCATACCGTATGACATTTTAAAACGAAATTTAGTATATTCTTTGGTATATAGAAATAAAGAGTTGTGTAACTTTTGGGCATAATCGGGAGGGGGCAAGGGGTAGTTTCTTTATCCCTAAATTTTGTAAACACTCTAAAGCTCATATCGCTTGACATCTTAAAATGAAATTCAGTATATGCCTTTGGTATATGAAGATAAAGAGCTGTATTGGGCATAATCGGGAAGGGGCAAGGGGTAGTTTATTTAACACCCCAAACCGAAAATAATTAATTTTTCGATTCGAATATACTTTGAACTTATATTTTTTATGAAATATATCCATATTTTTCAATATATCCAATATTATACATATTTATTTTTAGAATATTCTATAAAATAGGGGATGATTGATTTTTTAAAGAAAAAACTGGAGAATGTTTATTATCATTTGAATGAACATTCTTTGACATTTATTTTTTGAGGATTTTGTCTATCAAATGTTGGCCGTTGCTACGTAGCAGATGGTCCATCCGTTGAGTCCAATTTTCGATGACTCATTAAAGCATTTCGACTGGTAACTGGCGAATGACAGGCGTTATGTTTTCCTCCAGGCCTGAATCGAAGCGGGTTTGTCCGCATAAACCTTAGACTTTACATATCCCCACAGGAAAAATCTAACGGTGTGATATCACACGATCTTGGTGGCCAATCGACCGGCCCAAAACGTGAAGTAATGTGCTCACCGAAATGTTCTCTCAATAAATCCATTGATTGATGCGATGTGTGGGAAGTTGTGCCGTCTTGCTGAAACCAAATTTCGCCGAGATCACGAGCTTCAACTTCTGGCAACTAATAGTCGGTTATCATGGCACGATAACGGTCGTCATTGACAGTTGCGTTCGCACCGGCATCATTTTTAAAGAAATATGGACCGATGATTTCACCGGCCCACAAACCACACCAAACCGTTGTTTTTTCTGGATGAGATGGCAGCTCTTGAATCTCTTCAGGTTGCTCTTCGTCCCAAATGCGGCAATTTTGTTTGGTTACATACCCATTGAGCCAGAAATGGGCCTCATCGTTTAACAAAAAACGTTGGATCTTCTTGGAACTTACCATAGAGCGAAGAGATTCAGGCGTAAGTCTTTCAATTATGAAATGCCAAACAATACTAAATAAAAATAACATGACAGCATGACACGACTCACACGTGATCTGTCAAAAAGTCTATTTAAAAAAATTAGCTCGAAATGGATCATCTATTATATTAAAATTTTATCCAGGGTTGGGTACGTAAGATTCTTAAAATTTGGTGTGAGTTACTTTCAAAGCCAAATCGAGCAAAATATTGCCAGGACGCACACAACGTGTGTGGGCACAGCTAGTTAAATAATATCTTTTTTCTTTTGTTTTGTATAATACACTTAATTGTGATGAGTTTTTTACAACAATAAACATTTTTCTATTCTCATAAGACTTTACCTACATATGACTTTACCTTCAGAATAATCCAATTATATTTTTTTAAACGCAAATCTGATGTAAATGATTTAAACATCTTATATTGTTTTAGCGAACAAGGTTTACAGATTTTTTATATGCCCCTTGTCCTAATCGTAAGGCTAGCCAGTTTTCTAAACATTCGCACAATGTGCGTTATCTTCTTAGCATTTTTCAGGCACTGTGGGCAAGTATCGGGGTTTTCGATATTTATCTTGGCCAGAAGATACATGAAATTTTCACGTCTAGTCACTAACGCTGTTAAACGCCTTAAACATAAAAGATAATCAAAATTAACACATCAAACTTTATGTACGAGTATTGTTTTTGTTTTCTCAAAATGAAATGACATTTGTTTACACAGAAATCAAATTCAATGAAAACATTTTTTTTATTTGTTTGTTTTTGAGGATGGATGCATTCTTGACTTAAATTGACTTAAGGCTCGAGTTCTTATCAAATTGTTTTATTTTGTGTATGTGTGTGTGTGTGTGTATTTTTTTCGTATATAATTTTTATTTTGCCACTGATTTAATTTTTATTAATGTGGAACAAGTTTAAGAGTAAAATAAATAAAATATTATTTAATCGTGATTTAATGTGTTAATTTCAATTGTGTAAAATTTTTTTCAATTTCATTTTAAATTTTTAATAAAATTTCTTGAAAAAGCTTAAAAAATATAAAATGTTCTGATAGCGCTCTTGTGCATTTATCTGCCACAAAACACTTTCAATTACAAATAAAACGTGAAATCGTTTAAAACGTTGTAAAGTCTGCTAATAAAATTGTCATAATTTACAGTTTTTATTGTTGTTATTGTCATAAATTAATAAGGATACGAGTATTATTGTGTTTGTTGTGGTGGTATATTTAAACGGTTTGGTATAATTTACTATATCAAGTGCTGTCAAGGAGCTGTTTTTGCTGCTGTTTTCTTTTCTTTTTATTGTAATTAAATGTTGCCTTTTAATCATGTACAATTTGGCGCTCTCAATCAAAGCAGATATTTTGATAATTTCGAACAGAAATATTTAAGGTAAAACAATCAAAACAGAAAATAATAACAACAGATTTAAGAGAAAAACAACGCCATTAAAATTTAAAAATAATCTGGGGTGACCTACACTCAACTTTACCATACCTCATGGAAAGAGATATATACGAATCGAAAAAATAATTATTTGTTGTTTGGGGTGTCAAGTAAACTACCCCTTCCTTATTATGCCCAAAACCTATACAGCTCGTCATCTCCATATGCCAAAGGCACATATTGGATTTCATTTTGATAGATGTATATGTTTGTCAAACGGTATGACCAGTAGAGCCTTCACAAAAATAGAAAAACAGAAAATGGCGTAGACTTCTAGATTGATGTGACATAAACAAATTTTTTCTCCCTGCTTTTTTTCGAAGGCTATTTATGTTTAAAAGTGGAAATTTCACGGTAAAGTCATTTTGCGAGAAATCCTTAGAAGATTTTAAACTAATAAAGGGTGGCTAAATTTTAAGGGCCGATGTTGATTTTAAATAAAACTCAAATTATTTAGGAAATTATTGGCATATTTTTTTATTTTGATAATATTGGTATGGTTCAATTATGTATGGAACTAAATATCGGCCAAATGGCCGCCGCGATCTCGGGGCACACCTCCATCCGATGCTCAAAATTTTCGATAACGCTAAGGCATAATTAAGGTTCTATCCCGTTAATATGCCGAACTATCTCATTATTAGCTCTTGATGAATTGTTGCTGGCTTATCGACGTACACCTTTTGTTTCAAATAACCCTTAAAGAAAGAAGTCCAACGGTGTCAAATCACATGATCTTGGCGGCGAATTGACATCGCCACCACGTGTGATAACACGGCCATTGAATTTGTCGCGTAAAAGAACCATTGTTTCGTTAGCGTTGTAGCAAGTGGCACCGTCCTGTTGAAACCACTATCGTCCACATACATATCTTCCAATTCGGGCCATAAAAAGTTCGTTATCATCTCACGATAGCGAACCCCATTCACAGTAACTGCCTGACCGGCCTCATTTTGGAAAGAAATACGGCCCGATGTTGCCGCCACCCCATACACCGCACCAAGAATTCACTCTTTGTGGGTGCATTGGTTTTTCGACAATCACTCTTGGATTATAATTCGCCCACATTCGTCAAATTCTGCTTATTGACGAATCCACTGAGGTGAAAATGTGCCTCATCACTGAAGATTATTTTCTTCGAAAATTGATCATCCACTGTTGCTAATTCTTGCCACCTTTCTCACCATAGACAACGGTTGGAATGATCAAGAGGCTTTAGTTCTTAAGTCAATTGCACCTTGTAAGCGTGTAAATGCAATTCTTTATGCATAATGCTCATCAACCATGAGCGTGAGAGTTGCAATTGTTGGGCACGACGACGAGTTTAGGTGGACGGCTCTTCAGCCACACTATCGCGAATAAGAGCAATTTTTTTCTGCAGGTCGAGTTGTACGAGCATGCACTGGTGTTTTCACATTTCCTACAGACCTGGTTTGCTCAAATTGTTGCACGATTTGTCCGATTGTACGCACATTTGGACGAATGAATTGATTGAAAAAATCACGAATTGCACGATATGTATATTGATTTGAACGCCCATTTTCATAATAAGCCCGAATAACTTTTACGAGGTGCTCGATTGTATGTCTTTCCATTGTTCAAATTGGGTTAATCTGAAATTGAGAATGTCAAATTAAATGCTGAAAATACTTGACGTTTAGGTGTGGTTCACATTCAACAGTTAACCACCACAGAGGGTAATAAAAAATTTCTTTAGTTATTTTTAATACTTGAATATTTATTATATATTTATATAGTTATTTTTAATACTTAAATTCCTTAAACGAGGAAAGTATGTTCCAATAAATTTGCTTGTTTTATAAAAATCTGTTAAGTTCAATCGGTGTTTTGATCTCGAATGAATTTAACAATAATAAAAAATTTTGTTTTAATATTGAATAAGTTAGGATAGGGCTGGAGGGATAACCGTTAAAATTTATAATTCAATTTTTCATTTATTCGTATTAACTATAGGTTGTCTTAAAAATATGTATTTAAAAAGATTCTTCTTTCTATCATTTCATTTCATAAATAAACTAATTTGGCCTGAATCTTTAATGTAAATAATTTATTTTACATGTTTCCCGACGTTTCGTAAATTGCTTGTTGACTTTATCATCAAGGAGATAGCTCTTAAAAAAAAAAACAGAAATTTCAAATCTATTGGAGAATGTTTATTATCATTTGAAAGACCATTCTTTGGCATTTATTTCTTGAAGATTATGTCTATCAAATGTTGGCCGTTGCTACGTCGAAGATGGTCCATCCGTTGGGTCCAATTTTCGATGACTCGTTCGAGCATCTCGACTGGTAACTGGCGAATGACACCCGTGATATTTTCCTCCAAGCCCTGCAACGAAGCGGGTTTGTCCGCATAAACTTTAGACTTTACATATCTTCACAGGAAAAATCTAACGGTGTGATATCACACGATCTTGGTGGCCGGCCCAAAACGTGAAATTATGTGCTCACCGAAATGTTCTCTCAATAAATCCATTGATGCGATATGTGGGAAGTGGCGCCGTCTTGCTGAAACCAAATGTCGCCGAGATCACGAGCTTCAATTTCAGGCATCAAATAGGCGGTAATCATGGCACGATACCGGTCGCCATTGACGGTTACGTTCGCACCAGCATTATTTTTAAAGAAATATGGATCGATGATTTCACCGGCCCACAAACCACACCAAACCGTTTTTTTTCTTTATGAGGTGGCAGCTCTTGAATCTCTTCAGGTTGTTCTTCGTCCCAAATGCGGTAATTTTGTTTGTTTACATACCCATTGAGTCAGAAATAGCCTCATCGCTAAACAAAACTTGCCTCGAAAACGTCGGATCTTCTTGGAACTTTTCAAGAGCCCATATAGTGAAGCGATTCAGGCGTAAGTCTTTCCATTATAACAATACTAAACAAAAAAAAACATGACAGCATGACTCACACGTGATCTGTCAAAAAAAGGCTATTGAAAAAAGTATCTCGAAATGGATCACCCTTTATAAGCAAAAAAAAAAAAAACTTTACCATATAGATGCTGAAAACGATATTTTTACATTTTCCCAATTTAGAAGCGTGTTTAACAAGGTCGTTCAAAAATTAAAAACAATATGCCAGCCAATTTAGTCTCAAACTAAAAAATTTTTAAATTTATGATATAACTAATAACTATAACTAAATAAGGATATAACTAAAATAAATGTATGCCCGAGGTACCCAACTTTATTGGCTTACCCACAACCCGCCCTTTGCCCTAGAAGGACACTCAGAAACGCCTCTAGTTCGTTCCTGGGAAATTTCATTAAAATATCTTTAGTGGTTCACTAAAGAACAAATTATTAAGTTCATTATGAAGTTTTTAAACCGGTGGGCGATGATGGACGCATTATATTTATCATGTGGCAAAACTATCGTGTGATGAGCTGTGGATGTCAAAAAATTATATTTTTTGAATGGAAATATTTTAAGTAAAGATAGGGCATTTCATTGAAGGACTGAGTCTAGGCGACCTGTGTGTAGAAAGTCTGTTTTATTTAATGACAATGCTGCTGAGATAAAATTTATTTTATTTTCTTGTCGGTTTTTACTATTCTCTCATACTCTTCTTCTCTTACTCTTTTAAATTATTGTCCTATATTTAAAAAAAAAAATTTATTTTGTAAACCAACGTAGATTTATCTTACAACACCCCTACAACAAATACAAAAATACAAAAACATGACATTTTGTTGCTTTGTGGTTCGAAATGTTAGAAAACATAGAAGAAAATTAAGAAGACTTTCTCACTTCTGCACTATAAAATTTCTAAACACATATAACTTTTGACATTTCGAACTACTAAATCAGCTGGGCGGACGACACACAGTGCTTTTTCCCCATATAGTGAATCGGCAAAATTAGAGAAGTTATCGTAGAAGAATGAAATTTGGTGTGCTGGTTCAAAATATGTCAATTAAAAAAAATTCGAAGTTTCGGAAAAATCGGTGCAAGGACATGACTACCTCCCATACATCCTTAAATTTAAAACTTTAATTTTAGCTATAATTGTGAATAGAATAAATCGAAAGTTGGTAACTGTCTGTTAAAATATGTCTTTTAACTCAGTGGTTAATTTGTTTCATTCGGTGCAAGGACATGAATTTTTCTCAAAAATTAAATTGTAACTACATTAGTGATCAGAATGCACTAAAAACGTATAACAACTTATAAAACTATATTTTTGAGCTCTCTGGGAAATTTCGCTTCAGTCGATACAAGGACATGACCATCTAGCATATATCCTTTTTCTCAAAAACTAAATTTTAGCTACATTTGTGATCAAAATGCAAATAATTTAATATTCCCTTTAAAGTGAGTCATAAATAAATTTGTTTCTAAATTTGATAAAATAAGATAATTTATTTTAATTGTAATTTATGCTGTTGTCTTTCAAAAGGTATTTTTCAATTTCTTTGAATTCATCATTATTTTTTATGTGTTTTGTGGACCTAAGTGACGATAGTTCCGGATCCGACATTAATAACAAATGAGCCATTAAATCTCCATTTGTATTTTCTCTTGTCGTTTTTCTTGTATGGGAAAATCGCACTTTCCTTATATTTTTATGACTGGCTTCTAAGGCTTCTTCGGAAAAACACCCTAGAATAAAAATAGTTTTTAAAAATGTGTAAAAGGTTTTTTTAATATTTTATTACCTATTGGCAAGTTGAAGTATTCCAGAACATCGCACCCATGCACTAAAACATTATGAACAGTACTTGGCATGTAATACCAGCCATACTGAATTAAATAAGAGTTCCTAGTAATATTTATCAGCTCCTTAAATGTTGTAACATTAACCGGGATTCCGCAAGATAAAACTCTTAATATAATGCCAAAATTATCAATAAGACTTCTATCAATCCCAGTAATTTCAGCAGAAATTTCACTATTTTGAAAAAATCGTCGAGCCGTGTTTCCATCGTTAGTAGTTCCAAATCCCGTTTTTACTTGATCTATTATTAATCCCGTCCGTGTTTTGAATTCATTTTGAATTCTTTTTTGTTTTGTGAAAAAATTGAGGTATTTTCCTTATTGACTCGCCAAACTTTTAAAGGAAGACGGTAAGCAATGTGCAATATGCATTCAAAAAAGCGTATCCAGCAGTGGAGTGTAGAAAGTCCATATTTATAATTATTAATACAAGGTTCCTTAATTATGGTTATATTGTTCATATCGGTAGGGCTTGCATTACATATAAAACACCTACTTGCTGAGTTTGTGTCACTCAAAGCATTTGCAACTGAACCATCTATCATTGTGCAGTGTATATCGTAAGACACCTCAACAGCTGAACCATTTGCATCAATTACAGAACATTCCAAATTTTTAAATTTTTTAATAAAATCGTTGTTATTTCAATATTGACTAGGTATTAATAAAATGTTTTAGTGATAATTCCACAATGAATTTAAATATTATTGATAAAAAAAAATGGTGAAAACTTCAAAACAATCATAAACTATTAAAAGATGATCACGTGAAACTGAAATAAACACGCTTTCAACTCTTGTTCAAATATAAGAAATAACGGAAAATAGCAAAATGTAAATAACTAATATTTATCATAAACTTTTTTATGGTGAAATTTTATTTTATTAAAGGAAAACCTTCCATATGTCGCACACGCAGTCAATAAAATTGAATTGAACATTGAACGTCTCTGGATCCCTTTACTTGGAAAAAATTATATAATCATATTTTTGGTCTTTGTAAAACTAAAAAATATACACGTTTTAAAAAAATGCAAAATTTCAAATTTCCGGTTAAAAATCTAAAATTTTTTTTTACTAGTGGTTAGATTTGTTAACAAAGTCTATATATGAGAAATAAAAAATTGCCTACTTTTTATTTACACATTTTTAAATTTTTTTAAAGTTTGCAAAACTTTAGGGTTTCCGCAAAAAAAAAAAAGTTCTTTCAATTTTTGGTAAGTTTTTGTCACTATTTAATAAAAATGATAAACTACATCAACATTTGATTCTTTTTTTATAGTAATAAAAAAAAATTGTATAAACTATTTTTTTTTTAATTTTGGCAGTACCACAAACTTAGCTTTTTGTAACTTTTTCTGCAACTTAGGAAACATGTGTTAAAAAATTATATCACTTTTACATTTCCGGGTTAAAAATCTAAAACTTCTTTACATATTCTACTTAAGCCCTTTAAAATGTACTAAAATCGCAAATAAAAAATTACCTATTCTTAAACAAAAAATTTGTTTACTCTATCAAACTTTTGCATTTTAGTAATTCCAAATAAAAAAACGCAAAAGTTTTCGATGGCACAAACAACTTTTCCATAAAAAATATTAACCAAAAATTATTTTGGTTTTTTTGTACCTATAGTAATAAACAAACCTGTTAAGTTTCAAAGGAACACAATAAAAAATGAAATTTTGACAATTTTTTTTTGTAACACAGTAAAAATCGTTTTTCTGTTCAACAGTTTTACCTCAAACATTTTCTGACTTTAGCGCCCTCTACTGCTAACAAAAAGAAGAGATCATAAATTCTACTTACAAATCTATTTAAGGTACTTTATTAGCTTTACAAAAATGTATATTACTTAAATATTCTAAGCACTTTATTTTATTTTAATTTTGCCTATGGGACAAAGCACTGTGCGACACTACCTAGTAAGATAAATCTTCGTTGTTGTAAACATTTAAATTCATTTAAATTCACAATTCATTTTTTAACATAACTTCTGAGTGGGACCATGGTGGAACCTAGGACTTATAGATGTGGAATTAGCATATCGCACCCTAACTACAAAAGGGTCACAACTCAAAATACTGAAATTTTCAGGGGAGACAAAAAACTGTTTATGTGCAGAAGCAACACACTTAAGATAAAAATAGACATAATTGTATTTTTCCAGTTAAAGTAGTTAGAGATATGTACTCTGAATTAATTTGTGGAAAAAATTCAGTTTTGGAAAATTTGAGTTGTGACCCTTTTGTATTTAGGGTGCGATATATTTCAGCCTCGAGTGCATATGCCCAAAAACCGATATTTTCCCTTTTTGATGTCTGTATAGCTAAAAACAACTGTAAGAGATAAATTAAAATTATATTTGGATTCAGAGAGTCAAAAAATATAAAGGAACAAAGTTACAATAAAATCTGGAATGGTAAATGTGAAAACAATTTTGTTTTTGGTTGATTTGACATGGAATGACTCTGAGGCATCATAATCAATGCAACAATCAAAAGAAGAATTTCAAAAATTTTGTTAGTTACATGGTTTTCAATTCAGCTAACGATATAGAAATATCTACCACACATACTTACATACATAATTACAATGTAACGGATGGGCAAACACTTTTTTAATTCACTTTTTTTTTTCTTTGTACATTTTCCTATATTCTGTATTTTAATTGAAAGTTTTTATATTCTTCATAATAATTAATTTTATTTTTTATCTCTTTTCATGTTTGTCTTCAATATTCTACAGAAATGGTATTAGTGTTGAGGGTGCCACTCACAAACAAGTTGTTGATCTCATTAAATCTGGTGGTGATTGTTTAACATTAACCGTTATATCAGTAACACAACAAGTAAGTACAACAGCAGCTATACTGCAGCTTCTTTTACGATGACATTCCACAATTATCCTTGTTTTTGTACGTACATACTCGTACGTAATATGTAATATTACGTGTGCGAGTATGGGTGTTAAACTTAGAATATAATGGGAGGACAGTAAAATAGATGCTTGAATGCATGCCTGTTCATGTCAAACATAAAAAATATTTGCTTACTGGAAATCAAAGGCGGCTTTATGCGCTGGAACTAAAAATCTTTTGATTTTTATTGATTAAAATGTGAAAGAAATAAAGTGCAAGACAATTAGTGATAGAATTTAGAATACTTATTTTTAGTTTTTATATTATTAAATGAGTTTGAATTACATACTTATATGTATTTTTTATATTAAATGTTAAAAGAGAAATGTGCGAAAGAAAGCGATCAGGAAGAACGGCAAAAGTAAGTTAATTTTTGTTTTTCAAAAAGAAGTTTCTTGAAAATAATTTACATATACCTATTACCAATTTTGAATTAGAAGCAGCTGTCAGCTGTCAATTAGTGCTGGCAATTTCTACTACTTTCAATTACTCGATACAACTCAGTACTTTTCATTTGGGTACTCAATAGTACTCAATACTTCCGTTTACATACTAGCAGAGGAAATTTATCGTCGTAGTTGTCAAATATGTTTATAAATTTATTTCTAAAAATACTACCGTAAAAGTATCGATTAACTACTTTTGTGTATTGAATACCCAAAAAAATGATCGAGTATCGAGTAATCGGTACCCACCACCCAATACTTTGCCAGCACTACTGTCAATGATAAACTTAGGGTTGAGTTTCTGCCAATGAGCCAATTTTTTGCACTGCTTTTAGCTCCATTTGGGTCACTTTAGCTTCAATTTGACTTTTCGAGGTAAAGCGTCGAATGTGATTTATTCCCAGGTATTTTACCTGTGTGCTTTGAGGAATGAGTCCCTACGCAGTGTGATGGTAATGTGACTGCATTATTGTTGGTTAATTTTTATTCTCCATTTTTTCGTTAACCAAAACTCCAAATAGAAAATGTGGTCTTGTAAGTATTGCGATGCTGCTTGGGGGCTTTCATAAATGCTTAGAAAAGCGCTATCTTCAGCAAATACTGATGTGTTGACTCGATTGCCAATTGGCTTATCGAATGTATACAGAAAATATAAAACGGGTCCTAAAATTCTTTCTTGGGAAACTCCAGCATTAATTTGCTGAGGCGTAGCTACCTGGGAAAATTCATAAAAAGTCAAAATCATAAGCCTTCTTGGTGTTCAAAGTAGCAATTCCCTTTCGACATCTTGTAAGTTATTTCTAAAGGGGGTTACTGATTCGAATATAACCTACACCAAAATTTTAAGACTTACTTTTATAGCGCTACGTACTTTCTATATATAAAGGCACCCATCCCTGGATAAAATTCTAAAATTTATATAAAATTCTAAAAATTATTGCACATTAACACACTGCATTCATCAGGTAGTCTGTACGATATGCGTGTGCTGGTTCCCAAAATGTGGACCTCCGTACCGGTGCCCGTCTTCATCTTTGAACCATTAGTGAATACCGTCGTACAGTTTACCAGATCCCAATCAGTCTTCCCTATTCGGAAATACAACTGAAATACAACCATGGGTATCCTTAGCCCAGGGGTTATCGAAAGAGGTCCATTAAGTCCGACCTCAAGCAGAATTTTTGTGTGTTCTAAATTACTTGACCTCACCAACCCTAATTCAAAAAGTCTCAACAAACTCCTCGCCGCCATTCCGACCACAAAGTCCTCATTGGGAAATAGGTGTAACTTAGGCCAATTTCTATCTTTGTAAGCATCAATGAACAATAAGAGCTGAGAAAGAGGCCACAGTTGTGGCTGTAGCCAACTTAGACCAATTTCTATTTTAGTAAGCGACAATGACTAATGAGAGCTGAGAAAGAGGGAGAGATAAAAATATTTGATTTTATTCAACTAAAGAGAATACCACAACATTAAAAAATTAAAAATTCATTTACAACCTGTCTTAACAAAAGTCAAACTTCATATAAAAAAACATTATTTGTTTTGACGTGATAAAAGTATTTTTTTGAAAAAAATATCTATATGTACATATAATAAAACAGTAACTCATTTACTGGATGGACTTAAAAAAAATTTGTTAGGAAGTACCTTAGTATTCTGATACCAATATAGGATACCTTTTCCCGCAAAATTATCTTATTTCCAAGAAAAAGTGGAGAAAAAGCAGTGAAGGAATGCCGATTTTTTTTTTACCGATTTAAAGATTCTGCATACTTTAAGGCATCTGTTATTTTTTAAAGCCGGATATTTTTTTAACACGCTTGCGAAACAGATGTCGCCGTTTTAAAATAATGGCTAAATATGAATTGAAAGCGGGATATTTTAAACACGGTTGCTCTACAGATGGCGCTGTTTTAAATTAATGACAAAGTATGAATTACTTATTGCCAAATAGCCAATTGAATAAAATTTGTATTTGATTTGTATTTTTACTTTGTGGAACTACAACGTTATTAAAATTTTTAAACACCTTTTACAGAGCTTTACAATAATTTTTAAAATTTTAGAACCTTTATGTTTACTTTATATAAAGTAAATACGTGAAGCACTATAAAAGTAAGTCTTAAAATTTGGTGTGAATTACATTGAAAGCTAAATCAAACAAAATATTGTCAGGACGCACACAACGAGTGTGGGCACAGCTAGTTTTAATTAAAAAAGGTCAATTATATGTTTCTACAAAACAGTCAGAGTTTTACGTAGTTGTCGTCTTTCAATATAATTAATTAGCTAGATACACGCCAACGCCGTTTGTAGCCGAGTGGCTGTGTAGTCGCTGTCGTCTATGTGTTTAAAGCATTAGATAATAAAACATTTTTACGGAATATGTAAACAAAAAAATGATTGTGGAACCAAGAACCAAAAGAGTGCACATCAGCAGAAAATTTTTAAACCACCACAGATCCGTTAAAAATTAAAAACAATTAACATTTAAGTCAAAAACGTCTGGCATAGAACATTGCGAGGCTTCCTTCAAACGGCAATTTAAACATTAAAACATTCTCATACACACACCTGAAATCTTGCCTGATTACTTGTGTCGTTTATTTTTTATTAAAGACTATTAAGGATTTTCTCTGTTTATTTTCACCAATATTTACCAAAATTCAATTATGCTCTTAAGGACTATTGTCGTTAAGGTGGCAGAAGGTAGCCAAAAATCAAAGAAGCATGTCAAACAACAAAAATTGTAACAAAGAACAATTTAATCTAAATTTTCTATTGACATTTCTTTTAACTTCAAAAAACATTTTCTTCTTTCATCATTTCAGGAAGCAGAAAGACTAGAGCCACAAGAAGATCAAAGTGGTTATTCATATATTGATTATTCTGACAAAAGATCATTGCCAATAAGGTAGTTAGCTGCTTCCAGCAAAAACTCATAATATTAACTAATAAAAATAATTTTTCCTTTTCTTTAATCTTAGTATTCCAGACTACAGCATTATCAATCGTAATGGTGAACGTTATATTGTATTTAATATTCATATGGCGGGACGCCAGCTGTGCTCGCGTCGCTACCGTGAATTCTCCAACTTACACTCCATACTTCGCAAAGAATTTACCGGCTTTAATTTTCCCAAATTGCCCGGTAAATGGCCATTTCAGTTAAGTGAACAACAATTGGACACCCGACGACGTGGTCTCGAACAATATTTGGAAAAGGTATGCGCTGTACGTGTTATAGCCGAAAGTGATGCGGTTCAAGACTTCCTAACCGATTCTGAAGATGACATCTCTGCCTCGCCTGTCGACATTAAAGTCATGTTGCCCGATCATGAGGTTACCACGGTGTCGGTAAAGAAATCAGCAAATGCTCAAGTTGTATGGGAGATTTTAGTACAACGCGCCAGTTTTACATCCTATACACAGCAGTATTTTTATCTATTCGAAATTGTCGAATATAATTTCGAAAGAAAATTGCAACCACACGAAATACCCCATCAGTTGTATGTACAGAATTACAGCACGGCCTCAAGTACATGTTTGTGTGTGAGACGATGGCTGTTTTCGGTGTCTAGGGAATTGTCTTTGCCACAGGGTGAGCAGGCAGCTAAATTTATATTCTATCAGGCTGTGGATGAAGTAAATCGTGGTAATATACGAGCCGAGGGACGTTTGTACGAATTGAAAGCTCTGCAGGATGCTAAAAAGGCTTCAGAATATTTGGCCTTGGCCCGTACATTACCAGGTTATGGAGATGTGGTGTTTCCACATTGTGCTTGTGATAGTCGCAAGGAGGGTCATGTGGTGCCGGCTGTGGGTAGGTTTCCTATTACTTTTAACATTTTTACAAAATTAATTTTTCTATCCTTAATTTAAAGGCATGAAGAGTTTTCGTTTACACGCTTGTCGTGAAGATGGCTCTCTGGAAGCCCAAATGGTAGAGTTAACCTGGGATAGCATAACTCGCTGGGAGAGCGATGATGAATCCATGTCATTCTGTTTTCAATATAATCGACCCGACAAACCAGCCAGATGGGTTAAGGTTTACACACCTTATGTAAGTTAATTGAAAACTTTATGGAAAACAGAAACAAAAATTAACTTTTTATTATTTATTTTGTATTCTTCTTAGCATGCTTTCCTATCAGATTGTTTTGATCGCATTATGGAAGAACGCAAATGGGAAGATGCTGGCGATTAACAACTACAGCAACGTTATTAGATTTAAATTTAGTATGTAAGACGAAGAAACAAATAAATAAAACAACACACCCACACACCCTTAAGATTAAGTAAAAAAAAGAAAACGAAAGTTTGCAAAAACTTACAAACGAACAAAGCAATTTTTATTATTTTGTAAATTATTTACACAAAAATCATAATTTATTGTATTTAGAGTCCATTGCAAAATTATTGTATTTTACAACTGCGTATTTTTAATGTTTATTTTGAATTACCATGTGATGCTTATAAAATATTACGCTTGTGTTTTGAAAAATTATTAAGTAAAACTTTAGAAAATGTTTTTTTTTTTTTTTCAGAAAACTGAAAATTTGTTAAAGTGTATATGTTTTTGACTTGCTAATTGTTTAAGATAGTTTTTTACAGAGGCGCAGAACTTTAAATTAAAATAAAACGGACAAAAATTTATTTAAAATTCATAATATTGGGGGTCCACTTAACACACCCTTCACAGTAAATCAGGCTGTATTTCGGCATTAAAGTGTTGAATATTCGCTTCTAAGTGCTCGAACGTTTCTGGTTAGTCTGCATATACCTGGAACTTTACGTATCTAATAGCGTCAAATGACTACATAAAATCTACAGGCGTGAAAACACATGAACGATCACCAGTTAATAACCAGTTCCATTTATTTTTAATTATTCCTTCGCGAAATGTTTCTCGCAGTAAATTGATTGTACGTGAATAAAACTCCAAGTTTGCAATACTAATGCCTTTGCTCACCGTAGACTGTAACGTTCTGCTAGTTATTTGTGAAGACATATGTACCAATGATTCTACTGGCCCAAAAAACATAGAATATAATGGTGTTTCGACAATCGTTAAGAGTAAATGTATTGCGAAAACGTTTTCCGAATTTCTCTGATGTTTAGTGAGTTTATCGAATTGAACCATGATTTTCAAAATAAATTTGCAACCGTTGATATGAGACATTGCCACACCAAATCAGCTGTCACTGAAAACATTGCTGCAAAATTAAAGTTCTTCGCCCACATATCGATACCTTTCCATAAGAATGTATTATGCGACACTTTTTTCGAAAATGACTTTTTGATGTGGAACTATACTAGAAGTTAAGCGCCACATTTTGGCCTGGGTTTCGCTGCCCTACCATGGATGCAAAGGAAACTAGAGAGAAAATAAAATTGTATCAACCGCCAAGTTTTCTCACTGGAATAATGTTGCTCCCTGAAATTTGTATTGTATGTCAAGTGTTGTATTCTGAAAATCGCTTTCCAAATAATAATAGACAAAATTTAGAAGTCTTAAATTAAGTACTTTATTCACACTTTTCATCTTTCACCTTTCAGAATTTACTTGATGAAAGAATCCAAGGTGAATAATGAAAATTAAATATGAAAGGTGAACTATCTGAATGAAAGAGTAAAATATTTCATATCTTTTATTTTGGCTAAATCATTCAGTGACAGCATTTTATTTCTAAACGTTAAAACTTTACACGTTTTGTGCGTGGTCCCATCACGGTTCCAGTTTTAATACTATACGAGGAGGGCCAATTTTACAGGGCTTTGTCATTGGAAGAGTTAATTTGATACTATAAGGATACTTTGTGATAGGTCTATCCTTACATTTAAAAGATTTTTTAAAACTGATAATTATAATTTTTTTATTTTTTAAAGAAACCAACTCAGAATACACGTTTTTTTTTTGAAAGGCTTCAGACTACATGTCTAAATATAACATATAGAAAAGTCTTATAGACATATACATACCGTGTAAAAGCACTTTCAAAGAAGAAAAAAAAAAACAAAAACAATTCAAAATTGTTTATTATTTCTTTATCTCACAGGCAACAATTAGTAACAAAGTTAGCTTGAACAAAATAATATTCAATAATAATTTAAGTTTAATGTTAAATAAAAAATATTTATAATTTTTCTTTATTATTTCTTAAAACATTTGTACATCATTTAGTAATATTACTTTGTATATGTAAAATATCTATTATCATTTACTATTTTAAGGCAAACATCAAGTCTCAAAAAAAAAGTACTAGAATTACTTGTTAAGAGAACAACACTAATATTTTATTATAAATAAAAAAACATAAGATTTAAACAAATTTAAATGTTAAAACTATTAATAAATTTAACGAATTATTAACAAATACATGATCACTGAAAACAAATCATATTTTTAAAAATACATTATATTATTAAACAGAAAAAAGCAATTAATTATTAAAAGAAAAAACAAAAACAAAATAGAAAATATAACTTCGCTGTTTAAAATCGATTTCTAAAAATATTGTTAACATTTACCATTATTAAAACAGAGAAATACAATATAATAAATTGAAAAAAAAACATATGTAAGTTAATATATTTATCAAACATAATTTAAATTATATAATGGCACGTACTCTCTCCAAAAAGTAAATAATTGCACCGTAATCTCTTCTCAGGCCATTTGCATAATAGGAAATTTTGAAAGGCAAAAGCGATTTAGTTTGATATAATAAACGAGACAATTTAATTTTTTGTATAAATCGGGTATATTCTCTAATATTCCACATCTAGTCGTTTAATATTTTTCCGACCTGCTCATCAAAATTTTTTTTACAGATAAAATTGTTAATGTGAAATACAGAATACGAAAAATGCGACATATTTCAAATTTAAGTAGAAGTCGAATTACTGGACATACCCGAATAAATAGTTTTTAAATTTTCATGTATTACACATAACGAAGTTTAGAAAAAATATGTTATAAAAGAATAAACACTGTAGGCTTAAAATTTTTTGGTTGACTTCTTATTCTCTTTAGGGCCAAATATACCCCAGATGCTTGCCTAGCAGAGCGGATTTAGACTTGAACTAAGTCCCCATCCAGACGTGCAGTTTTTGTTTCTGCCAATTTCTTAAATTCTTTTTTGAAGTTGTATCCGTAGTCCATATATTGAAATTTTTGTTTCTGGCGCCTGTGTACTTTTATACAGTCGAAACGAACGAACAACAACAAGAGAGAGTCGCAGCAGAGTTGCTAGTACATGAAACAGATTGCCCCTTTCTATTCGACACTTTTCTCTCGCCTATAAACTCAGTTGCAAAATAAAAGTCTCATTGTGTGGGACTTAGTGTAGTTCAGACAATTTCTACTGCTTCCAATTATTCGATACATACTACTCTTTTTTTTCAATTGTATACTCAATAGTACTCAATACTTCCGTTTACATCTAAGCAAGGTATATTTATTTTACTAGGTAGTGGCATCTCTGCAACAAATACAACAATACAAGAACAACATGGCATTTTGTTGTTGCTTTGTAGTTCGAAATGTCAAAAAACATATAAGCCAATTGAGAAGGCGTGTATGTGTTTTATTGCTTTCTCACTTCTACACTATAAAATTTATGAACACATACAACTTTTGACATGTCGAACTACTAAAACAGCTGGGCGGACGACACTACCTAGTAAGATAAATATACCTTGCATCTTAGCAACTGAAATTTATTGTCGTAGTTGTCAAATATTTTTTTTACATTTATTTTGAAAAATATTCTAAGTCCCGTTCCACATTTGATGTTTCAGAAACAAAAATTGCAAGTGTGGAACGGGACTTTCAAAACGTATCAATCCAAAGTTAGCATACCGTATTAAAATCATGTACATATGCAAAGTTCCGAAACAATGCAATATATTTAAAGCACACTTTTCAATAGTTTTTTCTCGATTTTACTTTATTTATTTAGTTGTATTTTTTTTTTTCTCCCACTCAACACAAAAATTTAATCAAAACAAAGAAAAACCAATTGATAGCTGCAATTCAAACTGCTCAACATACGTCAAAAGTTGCACATTTTCGTACTTTGCGTTGACGGAGACGTACTAATTGTGACTACGCTCATAAGAAAACATGTAATTTAACTATGTGGTACGTTGATGCACTATGTTCGAAAAGAAAGTAATTGAGTATTTATTTTTTTGGATTTGGACAACCAACACTAGTGGTTTATATTGCCAAGGTCTATCAACATATAAGAGCTTCTTTTAAGAAAATCCAGCCGACTTGTACCTTTGCACAGGAAGTGGGCTCACCAGCGTCCTCTATTATAGTGTTATTGGTCTCCACCAGTATTTTTTTTTCATATTTATTTTTTGTATCTTCAAAAAAGTTGAGCCAACAATAGTTACTTAAGTCTAAGATAAGAAATAAATATACTTGTTACGTCCAGCCAGTGCTAGACGAAAAATTTTATGTTTTTTGGGTTGCTTCTATCGTTTGCGGGTCATCCCTCTGATGTTCGGACGAAAGAAGCAATGCCCCTCCTTCTTAGACGAATGTAACCACGTTCATTTAGTAAGTTTCGGACCAGCGGATTTGGGTGTATTTCAAGCTTCTTCAAATACGTTACTGCATATTTCGCTATTTCTGCTTTAACTGATGGCACGTTTAGATCTTTGTGGATGTTCGAGTCTTTTTATATACCAGGGAGCAACTGCAACTTATTTTGGCGCCTTTGAATTTTTTCTACATTGCTAGCTAACTAAGATTAAAACCAATTTGGTTTTTATGTTGGTACTGCACCACGTCAAAAAAGTGAGGTTACAATCCTCACTTGCCGGTTTTAATTTAGTTAATACCCAGATTTTTTATTTCAATTGTTTTGTTACTTCCTTTATCATTTCATACACATACGTAATTTTGAGTTTTTATTTGCTCTCACCAGGTTCTTTCCTCCACTTAAAAAAAAATGTGGTTCTTATATCTAATTGTATTGTTGTATTTTCTTAGGTTATACACGATAACCAAAACGTTTACACGTGGCTGATTAATGTCACCACCAGTACAGCGGTAAGGCTATTCGAGGAAGACAATCAGTCAGTGTGAGAGTCAGACGCAAACCACTTGAAGGCCAAGCAACAAGGACGGCTTTTGATTGACTTTAAGTAATAACGCGCGCACGTTGCTCCTCAAACCAGAGCTATTTTACGAAAGTCTTTAAATATTAAAAAAAAATATCAAATACTCGATACCCCGTACCCACTACTCATAGTTTAGAGTACTATTGTGGTGTTTGTCCAAACGCTGGAAGCTTGCAAATTTAATATTTTACCGCCATATTGAATTTTTGTAAGATCATTTGTAGAGTGTGCTGTTAAATTGTTCTTTAAAATCAACTTTTATAGATTGCGTACGTCAAGGAATATTAACGCGGAAAAGAAAAACAATTTATGTTATTTATTAAATTTGAAGATTTGCTGGGTTGCGGGTCATTGAAACATTGAGAGGAATGAGATTGTTGAAGAACTAGCGATATTAGACTCTGCAAGTAAACTCAAAATCGGGGGAATGATAGGTGCAACCACCGATGAATAGTTAATATTACGGGTAGAAAGCATTGCTGGATTTTTAGCGTCATTTTGCCTACTCTGGGCATAAGAAATGCAAACATACTTCCGAGCTTGGGCGGAATAATCTTAAGATCTTTTTGATGTTGTTATAGATGTGATCGAAGAAGATTTTATGTATGTATGTCGGTTGGGCAAGAGTTAGACTTGATGATACGGCCAGGTTTATTATGGGAATTAGGTGGCTTAATAATATATTGTAAAGCTTATCTAGAGAATAGGGCTTGTAAGGCGTCCTTTACATTTGCATTTTTACAGTTACGGAGTTAACAGTTATTAAAATTTTTATTATTTTTGTTAAATCACGGCCTCTGTAGATGCCGATAGTTGTTATCGGAAGCCATTTATTTGATTTGTTTCGTATTAAAATGTCTGTTAGAAGAATTTATCCATGCTTTTTTTCGCATTCTAAATTATTCCGCTCTGCCACAAAGATCTGACTTGCTTTAAGAATACTTGTCCTCTGTGAAAACTATGTGATCAGAGATGCAAAAAGGGTACATATGTATGTATGTGCTATGTCACTGTTTTATTGAACAACTTTAAAACTGCTATCAACTTCCCGATAGCATTTATAAAGGCCATGATTCACTATCATACTCAGTCCTTCAATCTGTCAAAAATGGCATATGTGCTCAAAGAGATTGATAATGCGGATTGACATAATCATTTAATACTTTTCTCCATACGATCAAAGTTGCAAATTATTCATTTTGTATAATAGTGTGGCACCTACAACTCCATTTAAATTTTTGGGTAGGACAGAGTTCTGTCATTTTTTCTTTGTGATTGATTCGTACAACTGTGTAGGATAGTGAAAGATGACCTTAATGATCTTACAATTGGTATGTTTAAATTTGTCACAAATCTTTTAAACATTCTGTAAAAACACTCTATACTTTTAATGCTAGAGACACACATATTTACTTGTTTTAAAAACATATTTTTATATTATAAAAAATAATTTTTAATTAATATGGCCATTTAGGAAAGAAAACTGTTAATAGTCGAATAAGGTTACATTAAAAAAAAATTAAAACTAAAACATTCCTGACTAATTAGAAGTTATGAAAAACAAAAGTTAAAAATTTTAAATTAAATTAAAAAAAACGTACATAAAATAAAATTATTAAAATCATCATTAAAGAATTTTAAAAACATGTTAAAATTTATGAAAAAAAGTAAGAATAAATTTTAACTTGAAATATAATTAAACTTTTGTTAAATATAAAAAAATACTTTATTTTAAAATTTAATTTTTCAATTAAAATGATCAAATAAGTAGATTTTAGCACATAAACAAAAGAAAAGAAATTAAAAATTACATTTTATCAATTCTCGTAATTATAAATTATTTTATCCTTTTTAAGTTTTTATAACTACTTTTACTATAAAATGTGATTTATAAATTTATATTTAAAATTAAACATTTATATTTAAAAATTTGTTTTATAATTATACTTATATTTATAACTCTGAATACGATTATTATTTAATTGTACACCAAACTGTCTCTCAATCAAACAGATACATTATTATTGTTAGCAATTCATTATTGAAATTAATTATAATATACATAATTATTATATAAACGAAGAATGATTATGTTAAATATACACACCATCATTATAAAATAAAAATAAAACAAGAAATGCTAAATAGATTATAAAATACATTTGTTAATTAATGGGGGGTTTCGATTTTTTTTAATTTAAGGATAATTTATCAATTTATTAAAAACTAATATTACCAGGGTATATCACATATTCATATGTATGTATTTGCATGTATTCGTTTGAATAGTGGTTCTCGAGTTGTAAAATCATGAACATAGAGAAACTTATTTTTATATATATAGATATTATTTTTTGCATTGTAAGTGCCGAATTGCATTATGCAACTTATGTCGCAGCAATCTTTCTCGTTTTTTCTTTAATATTGCTTTTGTGTTTATATCGTGCAATTTTTATTCAGCAATTTGTATGGATGTTTACATTTGTTTACATTTTAAATTTCAAAATTAAAACTACAAAAGTGGCTTAATGTAATTTGGCTCCTATAATCATTCGAAAAAAGGGTCGAAAAGGGACCCATTAAGGAAGTGGTCTGCTTCAATATTCCAAACACACAAAGTATATATGTAGATGGAAAGAATGCTGAAAAAATATAAATAAATAATAAAATGTACTAATGTCTATATTATTTTTTTCCATTTTCCTTTAAAATTAATCACCTAACTTTAAAAAAACTTCAGTAAAATATTTACATATGTATTTGTGAATAAGAAGAAGGTAAGATAAATAAATTGATCAAGTACATATAGGATTCCGCATTACCGAAAAAAAATGAAACTTAACATTAACATGGATAAGGTGCTTAAATTATTCAAATTTTTCTTTTGGTTTTTAGTCAGTTAACAACACTTATTTTCGTATCCATATAAAATAACTAGAAAAAACAAGTTTGAATGCTATATATTCGGCTGTGTCGAATCTTATATACCCTTTACCAGAGAAAAATTTATTTGCATATTTATTTAACTTTGTGGATTTTAACAAATAAATACTAAATTTGATTTTTAAAATTTCGATTTTTTAAATTCTTAAAAAATGGTGTAATAATGGCCTAGTAGCGCACACCATTCATTTCGGTATTTTGTAAATTTATTGTTATATTTTTGGAATTAACTTTCGATGAATTTGAGAATTATTGAACCACTTTGGTATATCCTTGCCGGCTTCTGTTGTTAATTGGCAGCTGCTTTAAAAATCGGTTCCTAAGGTCTATATAACCAACAACTGAGGTGCACTTCCTTCTAGATAAGCCTTTAATATACATCAATACATGTACATGTCTGACCTACAGTACTCGCACCAAAGCATAACACCTTAAGAAAGAAACGCGACATTGCGTTTTAAAACAGGACTTATTGACCCCTTATGGTGCATTGGCCCGGTGTGATGTTGCCGATCCTTCAATGATCAGCACAAAGCATGCTCCATCTGTGAATATCACAACACGTTATATTTGCATATATGTATGTACATAAGTATATATGTATGTTATTATTAGAAATTAACAGAGTTAAATTTGAAGGGGATTTAATTTAAAAAAAATTTCACCTTATTGTACAAAAAAAAAAAATAAAACTGGAGTGGCCTACACTCAACTTTACCATACCAAATGGAAACAGTTATTTCTATGAATATGTTACATAAAGAATATAAGTTCAAAGTATACTCGAATCGAAAAATTAATTATTTTCGGCTTGGGGTGTTAAGTAAACTACTCCTTGCCCCTTCCCGATTATGTCCAAAATTTATACAGCTCTTCATCTCCATCACCAAAGGCATATACTAAATTTCATTTTGATATACCTGTATAAACTCCACAAAAATAGTGGCATACAGTACCCACCCACCCACAGACATCATCGAGAAAATAGTAAAAATTAATTCAGGAGACCTCTAAATGTATAAATCCGTCAAAATCCCGACCTCGATTTTTTTCATGATCACTATACTTTACCTTCTACTACGTATGGTAAAGTAAAGTAAAGTAAAAAAATTTTGGGATTTTAGGAAACTTAAAACTGGCTACATCTGAGGCATCACTGATTATTGAAGCTTGTAATTTAGATCTTAATTACATTTTGAACTTTACTTTTTTTTTGATGCAACATAATTCTGAAATGCTCTTTAAGATATAAACATAATATTTTCACAGTGTAATTTTTAAATACTTACAAACTTTCGGCGTTTCATGAAAATTCTTCGGTTTACTCTCTATTGATGGATGATTTTTTAAGACAATGATTTGATTATTTTTTTAAACGAATAATAATGCTGCGCTTTACTTTTATTTTTAATCGACAAACAATTCTTCGGTTTACTCTTTGTTCATAGATGATTTTTTAATAAAAATAATTTAAAAGAGCTGCCGCATTATCATGTAGATAATGGTATTTGTTGGTTTTATTTTTAATTAAATGTTATTTAAAAATATCACTTAATGCAACGTTTATTAAAGATTAATAAATATTAAACAAATAATTAATTAATAAAAGAAGAAAGAAATAACACTTGTAGAAAAAAAAATTCATGGGATTGTCTTTTATTGTTTTGCAAACAATAAGAAAAATTAATTCAGAAATATTCAAATTTGGGTGTGTGATTTAATTATACAAATAAAAAATATTACTATCAGTTGTAAATAAGACAATTTAACGAAAAATAATTTAAGTAGAAAAAATTTTATTTTTTAATTGCATAAGCAGTTGTGGCTTATTTACCACAGTAGTGATTATTTTGTTACAAGGGCGATCATAGGAGAATGTTAGCAACTGGGTGCTTAAAAATTCGTTACGATTTAGTTTTTCTTGCATTTCGCAGTAAGTTACAATACGATAAGGCGATAGAAGGTGAAAAATGGAAAAAATTGAAATTACGACATCATAGGCACCTCACTGGCTAAGTGACTAGCTATTTTTAACCGACTTCAAAAAAGAAGGAGGTTATCTATTCGTCTGAATGTTGCTTTTTTTATGTATGTAACCGCAGAACTCAGCCATTTCTGAACCGATTTTAAATTTTTTTGCTTTATTTGAAAGGTTATGCTTCAAGGTTGGTCCCATTTTAAAAACAGTTCATTATATTAAAAATTAAAGGGTGTCCCCATACAACATACATGTTTTTTACGTGTATTAAGAACCGTAAAGGGCAGCAAATTAAAATTTTAAAATATTGCATGCCGCTATAGCTCCCAACAGCAGAAATTAATAAAAAAATAAATTTAAAATTTAAAGGGTGTCCCCATAGGTGACATAATATGACCTATTTGGGTCTATCTTTTGAACCGTTATAGACTAAACCTTGAAAATTTGACAGAATGTCGACTACTATGACCGTTGTAATAAAATGTATAAATACTCAAAATTTTAAATTAAAGGGTGCTCCAATAGTTAATTTAATTTGATGTATATGGCCATACTTTTGAATAGTTGTACACAGACCGCTGAAATTTACAAAGAACCTGTAGTGCTAAGTCAGCTATAACAAAAAGTATAAAATTTTTAATTTGGAACTTAAAGGGTGTCCCAATAGTTAATGTAATTCTATGTATGTGGCCAAACTTTTGAACTGTTAGAGACAGACAGCTGAAATTTACAAGGAACCTGTATTGAAAAGTCCACTATAGCAAGTATACAATTTGAAGTTAGAAATTAAAGGGTGTCCCCATAAATTACGTAATTTGATCTATATGACCCTATCTTTTGAACCGTTAAACACAAACACTTGAAAATTAGGCAGAATGTCCACTACTTTCTCTGGTATGATAACAAATATAAATATTTGGAATTATAATGTAAAGGGTGTCCCAATAGTTCATGTAATTTGATATATATGGTTAAACTTTTTAACCGTTATAGACAGATAGTTGAAATTTACAAAGAATCTTTGTGACCAAGTCCTCTATAACAACAGGTCTTTAATTTAACATTGTAAATTAAAGGGTGTCCGAATAGGTGATGTTATTTGATCTGTGTGCCCCTATCTTTGAAACCGTTATAGACAGAGGCTTGAATGGTGTCCCCATACAAGACGGATGCTGGTGAAAATAACTTAACTTTTAAACAGTAATAGGGAGAGGCTTGACATTCAATAGTCTTTATTTTTTCCCTCTAATTTTGGCGCATCTTTTATTTGGTTTAAATCTAATTCTTACAGATTACTTCTTCTATCTGTTTTGAAGTCGGTTTTTTTTTTGCAAGAATTATTAACTAGAATTCCTACAATTTTATTGTTATTGGTTCTAAGAAATATAAAGAAATTTAATTAGGAATGCAAAAAATTAATTGACTATACCACAGATTACTTGCCGACACAAAAATTTCCTTTATATATTTTATTTATAAAACTACATATTTACCGTATTAAATTATTATATAAGAATTTATTTGTTTGAGTGGTGGCATCATTGGCCCATCTTTTTGCATTACTTTTTCCATTTTTCTAACAAATAACGTTAAATACGTCTTAATCTTTCAGCTAACGTATTGTTCACCGATTTATAGTCAGCTGACTTGACTGCCCTGTTTTATTAAAATGTTGTGTCATTCATTATTTGTCCAATATTTCCATTGCACTTATTATCACTAAAAGTGGTTTTACACGACGTGTGTTTGTCTTATGACTTGCCAGTTTGATAACCCATATGTAATTTCATGTGTTTGTCAAAATAGGCATTTTACATACGGTTTATAATTTTAGCTTTCAAACGTACATGTGTAATTACATCTGACATAACCTATAATATATAATTTTTCGGCCACACAGTTTTGTATTTCCAACCACAGCTGAGAGATTACTGACAAAATATGTATGTACCTGGCCTTTGTAATATTAGTTTTAAGGTTGGTGTAAATGTGTAATAAAATACATCGTCATTAAATAAAACGAAGATGGGGAGGGGGACCCAAACGCTTATTTTTCAATCAATCTCCAGATTTCCTATATTAAAAAAATGAAAAAAAGTTAAGGCTTCGCTCGATCCTATCGCAGTATTTTCTTCGACTTTGCTTTTTGTTTTGAAAGTAATCTACATCAATTTGTAAGACCCTGACTATTATATTGGAACAGATATGACAGTTTGTAATTACTTTGTACAGATGACACCGTCTGTGGGTAATTACTTAGGATTTTACACCTCTGGTTCCATATAAAATTCTAGTTTCGTAAAGTTCTGTAAAAAGTTTCTAAAATTTTCGGTTTAAAATGAAATTTAAATCGGTTAAATTGTTTTTATTTTTTAATCTCCATTTTTTTTTAATTATTTGAAGCAATTTTTGGATTACAGACTTGGCAACCCTTACAATTAGCAAACTTTGTCATCTGACGGAAAATCATATGCACGACTTAAGGGCCGTTCGAAAATGCAAGTCTTTTTACTATTTTTACTGGATTGCGTTCGTTTACATCAAATCCGGTAAATAAAAGGGTAAGAATACAGTTTGGTGACTGAGTAATACTGGAACTGGGTGGAAATCACCATAACTATAGGGATATAACAAATGGGTTATTTGGGTCATTTACCCTGTAAAGGCTTTAAGGGAATAGAATTTAAAACTATTTGTTTGTTTCAATGTTTGTTTCAATTTTAAGTTACTTCAAATTAAAACTAGAAACAATAAATTCATTTATTTCTCAGGCAAAAAGCTATAAGTCCCAGTTTAGACGGGCGAACATTTGGAAGAAAAACATTTATTATTCTCACATAAATAAATAGTCTTTTTATTTAAACTTAAAACTTGACCTTGTAAACCTAACTATAGCAAACTATAGAAAATAACTATATATTTTTAATTCTCCTTTGTTTTTCATTTGCGTTCAAACAAACGAACATTTTGTCGGAAACATTTTGTTTGCTTGAAACCAAAGTGACCGGATCTTAAGGGGATCTTTAGAAAAAATAGAAAAAGATGTCAGCCAAATACTGCCGGAAACGGAAACAGATATTTTTATGGATATATTAGATAAAGAATATAAGATAAAGTATATTCGAATCGAAAAATTAATTATTTTCGGTTTAGAGTGTTAAGTAAACTACCCCTTGCCCCTTCCCGATTATGCTCTTTATCTACATATATTAAAGGCACATACTGAATTTCATTTTAATGTCAAACGGTATGACCTTTAAAGCGTTCACAAAATTTACGGGTAAGGAAACTACCCCTTGCCCCTACCGATTATGCCCAAAAACTATACAGCCTTTCATCTCCATATACCAAAGGCACATACTAAATTTAATTTTGATATGTCAAACGGTATGACCTGTATAAACTACACAAAAATAGTGGCATACACATCCACCCTCATACATCATTGCGAAAGTAGCCAGAATGGATTCAGAAGACCTCAAAACGTATAAATTCGTCGAAATCTCGACCTAGAATTCTTTCATCATTACTAAACTTGACCTTATACTGCGTATGGTAAAGTAAAAAGTATGAAGTGTAGCAGTGTACCACTGATGTGCCGATTGTACCACATTCGGTACATATGTACCACAAATCCCAACACTGTTATTGAATATTATTTTATTAAAATTTCAAAAAGCAAATGTCCACAAAGCGTGTCGCCGAGTACCGATACTCTCTTCCCCACCCGTAATATGCTGTCAAACTAAATGTTTCCTTTATAAATGTTTCCGTGTCAAAACTCAGACTAAGAGGTGGAATATAGGGTAGAAAATAGAAAGTTACCATAAGAAAAGACCTGAATGGGGTTCCGATATATCCTGAGAAAATCCAAAGAAAGTAGAATTCAAAACTGGAAACAATACATTCATTTGTTTCTCACAGAATAAGCTATAAGGGGTGAAACATAGCGTGAAACATAAGAATTCACCACAATTATATTGATATAAAAAATGGATTTTTTGGGACATTTAGAATAGACCTAATGGGGTTCCGGTGAAAGCTCAAAGCGAGTAATATTCAAAACTAACAACAACAAAAATTATAAGGGGTGTAATATAAGAATATGTTATACTATATTATGGTGAAATAATTATGTTGATATAAAAAATGGAATATTTGGGCCAGTTAGAATAACCCGAATGGAATTCCGATATATCTCATGAGGTCCCTAAGGGAGTATAATTGAAAACTGGAAACAATTCTCAAGTTCTACCAAACCGTTCTATAATCTATGATTCTTGACTATTACAACCCCTTTATGACATGTAAAATTTTTAACCGGCTATGCTTGATATGTGTAACTTAAGGACAGTAAAGTGAATTATTTGATAAAAATTTATTTCGACTTTATAAAGCAGAATATAAATTATTCAATTAATAAATATTAATTGATTAATTTCTTTTCTGCTGTCAACTATACACCATTAGAATTAATAAAATCCACTGACAAAAACCTAGATTACTTAAGGGTATTTTACACTATAATACAAGTATTAATACTTTTGAAAAAAATGGAACTCTGATCTAATCGCCGTTTGAAATTTTTCAAAAAAACAATAACAACTCATCATATGAGGGTTGCATTATAGTGTGAAGTTGTCCCGACTATAGCTTTTATTCATCGAACGGGTGGTTAAATTATTTCAATTTTATAATCAAAATCGGACTAGTAATGAAGAATATTGGGGCTGAATAATTTATTATTTCAGTCAGCGAAATGTCCGCCCTTAAGGCCAGGGCACATAGAATCCGTCATACGGATTCAATGTGCCTCATTTTTGGATTTTTTTTCACAATGCTTTCTAATTGCATAAATGTGTGTAATACAAAAATAAAAAAAAAAATTTTGCTTTTAGTTAATTAGCAGTTTGATAAAGGTGTGAATTATTATTTATTTTTTTAGATGCAGCTGACAGCTGATCTTCATATTTATGTAAAATCTTAAAGTTAATACTATAATTTAGTTGTATTTTGCATTTTACAGACGACATCATTGCAAGCGAGTGCTGCTTATAACTTTTGCGTTTGCAAATGTCAAATGCAGATAAATATCAAAGATCATCATCCTCACTTTTACCCCTCCTGAATGATCTCAGTGATCAAAGTTTTTCCAGTATTCCATTTGTTGATGATGACAGTGTTCGCTCCGATAATGAGTCGAAATTAGTTAGAGGTCGTATCAGTTTAGATCGTGATGTGAATCTTTCAATTTTGGTGCATTTAAGTGATAGTGAAAGAGAGCAAAGTGATTCGAAGTTGGATAAAAAGGATTCCACTTATCCAGTTTATTTACCTGGTTTCATCATAAAAGTACATAATATTGCTGGTTCTTTGAGAAGAAATTCAATATCACTGCCAACGGGTCTTAATGATCGTGTTTTAGATGCCTTAAGATTTAAAAGTCATGTACCGCATGGCGGCCAAGAGTTTGAGGACATCAACGACAGTTGTTACAGAGAAACGGTGAGTTTGAAAAAAATTAGCAAGGATTTTGTTTAAGGTTTTTTATTATCTTCCTAAAATTTACGCCTGATAAAAATTTAAATTTATTTTTAGTATAATGTTTTTGTTGAAATATAGATCACTAGCTATCCCCGGTGCGCTTCGCTACACCCAACCACAAAAAATACAATACACTTGGAAAAAAAGTATGACCAACCTTTAACGCGAAAACGCACGCTATTCTCACGTCAAAAATGTTCCCATCAAACCTGTTTTTTGATAGACTATACGTATTAACACGATAACAATTTTTTCACTTTGCATAGGAGGTATCACGCCCTCCATTCAAATTCAGTCTGTGTTTTTTCTACACAATGTATCTTATTAAGGGGGTTACTGATGCAAAATTCCAAGGCGCTATCTATTGCAGTTCTCTAGAAAAGGATAATAATTTTTTATTCTATATTTTGGCTGACTATGCGCTTTAGCATAAAGGTTTCTCTTGCAAAGTTTCAAGGCGCTATCTATTGTAGTTCGCCAGGAACACGATAATAATTTTTCACTTTGTATGCGAGGTACCACCCCCACTATTTCAATTCAGTCTGTGTTTAACTAAACTATGTACGTTAATATGGCGATTATTGGTGCAAAATTTTAAGGCACTAGATAGTGCAGTTCTCTAGATAGAGGATAATGATTTTTCACTTTGTATGGGAGGTACCACTCCTGCTACTCTAATCCACTCTGTGTTTAGCAAAACTATGTAGGTGAATATGGCGGTTATTGGTGAAAAATGCCAAGGCGCTAGCTAGTGCAGTTCTCTAGATACAGGATAATAATTTTTCACTTTGTATGGGAGGTACCACTCTCGCTATTCCAATCCAGTCTTTCTCCAAACTATGTACGTTAATATAGAGGTTACTGATGCAAAATTTCACCACTGCTAGCAAGAAA
Organism: Phasia obesa; assembly: GCA_949628195.1. Classification (NCBI taxonomy): domain Eukaryota; kingdom Metazoa; phylum Arthropoda; class Insecta; order Diptera; family Tachinidae; genus Phasia; species Phasia obesa. The sequence goes on from OX451218.1 coordinate 77,258,606, forward strand.
CACGATGATAAATATTTACTTTGTATGGGAGATGCCACGCCCACGTCGAATATCAAAAAAGAAGTACCCTATTTTACCATCCGTGTATCTAGTAACAAACTGTGAAAATTTCAGAAAGATCGGTTCATTGGTGTAGGCAGCTATATGTTTCCGACAATCAAACAAACACATTTTGTGCTTTATAGATAGCCCATACACGGCTTTGCTAACACGTACAACCCAACCTAAACAAGAGCGTTGAGCGCAAACTAACTGTAAAAATCTTCATGTTCATACGTATAAACTGAATGAATCAAATTTATGTTTCAGTTTTGTCTTTAATCTACTTTTATTTAAATATTTCTAATCTATCCCACTGTCTACTGTTGAGATTTTTTTTATCAATTTGCAATCACTAGAAATAGTTCATATGTATGTACTTATAAGCAGATACTACTCGTATCAATTCGCTGATTATATAAAATGTTTTTTTTTACTTGTTTTTTTTATATTCCGTCATAAGAAAGAACACTTGTATTTCTAATATTAAAATCTTTATTTTATTTTACATTCACTTTAAATTATTACCACAGAACATTTTAAATGAAAATATCATTTCGATGTAAACTTTTTATGGCAGTTGCCCTTTTGTGGCAACAAATATACATACGTTTACATTAGACAAGCTTTCTACACTGAACCAAAAATTTATCTTAATACTGTAAAATGAGGTTGGGTGTAGAATTGAAAAAAGTGGGTTATTATACAGCTAAGAATCTTTAATTAAATCTACAGACGATTTTCGCAAACAAAAAATAATTTTATTAAATTCGTTATATAGAAGAAACTTCTTCAAAAAAGATCTTATTTCTAAGAGAAAGTGGAGAAAAGCAGCAAAAAACGCAATTTCTGGTTTAATGGTACTGAAATTTTCGGTTTAAAACTGGGATATTTGAAACACTGTTGCCTAACATTAGGCGCCAATTGAATAAAATTTGTATTTTTACTTTGTGGAATTACTACGTTATTAAAATATTTTGAACACCTTTTACAGAGCTTTACAATAATTTTTAGAAGATTTTTTAAATATTACAATTTTAACCAGGGATGGGTACATTTATATAAAGTAAATACATAAACCATAACTGAAGCACTATAAAACAAAGAGTCTTGCAGAAGAGATTCAAAACATTTAAGCACACCAATCTGTCAGGCATAGTTTCGAAAATTTTCGTATTGGAATTCACCAACATCGGATCATTAATTTGGAGGCTGCGGGCCAAAAACCACACCCACCTATATTCTTTTCACGTTTTTTTTTTTTTTTTTTTTTTTTTAATTTTTGGACTTTAATGATTCTCTTTTGCCTTTTTAGTCAAATAAATATTAGAACGTGACAGGTAGGTCGCAAGGAGTGCATACAGATCTCGGGGGATCAATAACCCCCTAAGAAGGGGGATTTTTTTTTTTTAAAGAGAAGTACCACTCAGGCAGTTAATGCCTACATAAACTGTGGTACTTCCTTTAGAAAGGGATAGTATTAGATATGACAGATGGTTAGTGATAGTAAAGCTTCGATTCTGGCAACACTGCAATTGCACGTTATGATTATTTTTAGAACAGTATTGCAGCGCCTCTGGTGTTATTTAGGCGAATTAGTTTGAAGCTAGCATAGCCAATTTATAATTACTTCGCCGGCGATTTAGTGCTATGTGGTAATACCGGCGAAGGAGGGCGCTGTGATTTGCATTATTATAAAGAAAAATTAATACATATCAGAAAAATTGATGTTGCCACGGCTGAGATTTGAACTCGACCATTGCTTAGTAGTCAACGTTAAAAAAAAAATAAAATAAAATTAAAAATTTTTTGTTTTAAACATTTACAAAAAACTTTACAAACCGTTTTCAAAACGATATTTCCACAAAAAAAATTTTTTTTTAAAGTTTTCCAAAAAATTTTCGAATAAAATTTTACAAAAAATTAAAAAAAAATATCTTTACAAAAAATTTTTACAAACAATTGTCGAAAAATTAAAGAAAAAATTTCAATATTTCTGTGAAAATGAAAATCATGATGTAACATAATATATTTTAATATTAAGAATATATGTATGTATGTATACAGAGTAACATATTTTTTTGAATGCGTTTGATTTTTAAAAAAATGAGATCTCTGTTTTAAACCCTAGATGCAAAACTAGAACACATAGTCAACATCAGGATACGGACCACAAATTGTCAAAAATAAAATACACACGTGTATCCACAACGATGGCTTCACGTCCACCGTTGTGGCTGTCGTAAACTTAGGCTAATTTCTATTATATTCAACAAAAGAAAATGTCACAAAATTGAAAATTACAAATTCATATACCAACAAAAAGTTTTGGAGGTAATATTTATAATTTTTTGAAAAAGTTATTTAATTTTATAAAAGCAAAATAAATATTTCTACTGTCGTCTTCAATATCATTAAGTAGCTGACAACACTGCGACAATTGTAGCCAACGCAATTTGTTTTCATTTATCTGCGTGGCCGCTGTCTTCTATTTCTTTAAAGTATGAATAATCAGTTTTTTCTCATACGAATTATTTTAATTTATGTACATAAAGAGTCAACAAAATGGATAATGCTGTACATGCCTGTATAAATAAAATCACCGTGGTGAAGGGTATAGAAGATTCGGCACGGCAGAATATATCACTTTTACTTGTTTTTTTTCAGGATTGAAGAGAACCTTAAAAGATCGACGATCATGATGCTTAACCCACGGAGACCCAGATTGTCCATTGTGATATGATATTAGATACATAAATACACTTGAAAAAAATAAATTACTACCATTTTTTCCACACACCTCGTAAATAATTACTCGTTTATACACAAATACTTGCAGAATGCCTTTGGCTTGTTATTGAGCATAATGAGAATAATAAACAATAAAAAAATTGACAACGATAATAACGATAATGATGATAATGAATAATACAAATATTCACAAAAAAAAATCAATTCAAACCCTTGTCACTTTCTTCAGTCCCATCCAGCGGTTTTCTTCTCTCTGGCTTGAAAATTGTAAATAACTTAAAATGTCTTGATAAAATGAAACACTTGATTCAAAAATGTATCATTAATCAATAAATCGATAAAAATTAAAACAAAATACGATTGAAATAAAAATATTGATTTATTGCATTTATAATTTGGGTATTTTATTTTGATTAAGACGATTACTGAGTATTTGATACCATCATACAATACAAAATAGTTCTTGATTGGTTAAACAAATAAGAACAAAAAAATAGATTGAGTGCCCCGATAGGGTAATAGGTAGTCTGCTAGCTTATCGGTCTGCGGGTTAAGGGTTCGATTCCCAAAAAAGACTCTGGGTGTTTAACAACAACCATTAAAGGTCTTTGTTACTATGCTCGATAATTTAAGTTAGAATATAATTTGTAATTGTATTGTAACATTTAATAAAAAAAATAGATTCATTGTCGATCGACCTCAGGTGCTCGTACTCTCTTTTCCTTCGTTATATGATATCATTTATTGTATTATATAATTCTAATAAAATAAAAAATCTTTGTTGTTTGAAAAAGCTCTTGAAGCAGGATCAAAAATGCAAGTGATTAGAATCAGTGATTACAAAACAATCATTGATTATTATTGTTTTATTTGAAAAAAAAACAAACAAATTTTGATTATTTTAATCAGAATATCAATAAACAATATTTTTCTGGCTCTTATCTTTTTTTTAAACATTTAACTATTTTTTTTTAATTTTAAAAATACATTAACAACAACTAAAACTTAATGTTTATATTATTGCAAATTATTTTTTTTTATATTTTATGAAATTCAAGGAAATATGACTTGTTAAAAATCAGTAAGCATTTCGTGGGGTTTTTAGTTTAAACTAAATCGTGCTTTGCATTTTTAATACTTTTGGTTTATTTCGTTGGCAAATTAAGGCAAAACTGTTATTACAAATGTAAAGGGTATTAAGCAAAAAAAAAAAAAAAAAAAAAATAAAAACGTTTCTCAGTAAGTAATAATAAAAACAAAAAAAAAAAAAAAAAATACGAACTTGCCGACAACTCAAAAATAACGCAATTTTGATAAAAATCTAAATTTCATAAATAAATAATTTTTTTTCAAAATTGATTTTAAAGCACAAATTTGAAAGTTTCTAAAATTTGAATTTATATACTTGAGATACACATAGAAAATTTAATAGTTTAAATTTTTTATAAAAAAAAAACATTCATTAAAAAATGATTTATAAAAAATTAAAAGAATTAAAATAAAAAATCGAAATTTACGGAAAACTTTAAATTCGCTTTAAATGAAATTATCCAGATAAAAGCCGAAAGCTTATATCTGGATAACAAATTTGAAGTCAATCGGATCACCCGTTTAGGAGATAACCGGGTTTTCGCGCAACAATTTACAAATCAATAGTTCATTTCAACTTCTACGAAAACCAACAGACTCTGACTTCTCCGGAAAACCTATAATCTTGATCTAAACAGGAGGTATACCACTTTAAAGAGGAGATCAATACCAACATTTCACAACAAATTTGAAGTCAATCGGATCACTCATTTTCGATATTCCAAAAAAAATTAAATTAAGATAAAAAAACACATATCGCACACTAAATCATAAACAGTCACAACTCAATATTAACAAATGCTCAGACGAGGCAAAAACTATTTTTAAAGACATGGCTGTTAGCGACACAATTAACATAAAAACAGACATAACGGTATTATTCCAGTTAAAGAATTGTGACTGTTTACTATTTAGTGTGCGATAAATTAAATTATCATAAAACATAATATCGCTTAAAACCTAAAAAGTAACGAAAATACAACAGGTCATATGTGATTAAACATTTGAAAACTCATTAAAAATTTTTATTTTATTAAAAAGAAATAAATAAATAAATGTTAGGAAAAAAATAATATTAACGAAAAAACTTTTAAGTGAAGCTTTACTATCACACTAACCATCTGTCTTATTTACTCCTATCAATTTCCAAAGAAAGTAACTTGGTAAATTACAGGCTGTTACATGTGACTGTTACATCTCTAAAAAAAAAATTAAATTAGTATTAAATTGTCAAGTGTGAGTTAGTCAAACACACACAGGTTTCCGTACTATGTTTAATATAACTTTAAAAATTCAAGTTGTTAATTTTTTATGTCTTAATTTTAAAATTAAAGTCATGTTCGCGAAAATTGCATCATCAATGGAACACCCTTTAAATTTAAGTAATTGTTGTTATAGCGGCTATGGTAATACACTTTCTATAAAAATAACAGGAGCCTACCCATTGCGGTTAAAAAATTAAGGTAATATTCCTGAAAAACATGTAACTAATGGACACCCTTATATTTTTAGTAATTGCGGCCGAAGTAACACATCTACTGTAAAATAAGGCTATTTACACAGAAATCATATCACTGTCGGAACACCCTTTAATTTTATTATTTGTTATAGCGACCATGGCAATACCCTTTTTATAAATATATCAAGAGTCTACATATTACGATTAAAAAAATAAGACACTATACGTGAAAAACATGTCCCTGTCAGAACACCCTTTAATTGCCACTGCCGTGGCAACACATCTTCTTTACAAAATTTTAAGATTCTACCTATTACGGTTCAAGAAATAAGGAGTTGTACATGAAAATCACGCCACTACCGGAAAACCCCTTTAATTTTATTATTATTATTATTATTATTATTATAGGGGTCATAGTAATACTCCATCTATGAAGATTACAAGAGTCTACCAATTATGGTTAAAAAATTAGACCATTTTTTTCTATAAGACATAATCGTATATACCCTATAAGTTTTAGTATTTTTTGCTATAGTGGCCACAGTTGTACACCTTCTGTGAAATTTTCAAGAGTCTACCTATTATAGTTAAAAAATTAGGCCTTATACATTCAAATTACACCTCTATCGGAACACCCTTTAATTTTTAGGTTTATTTTTTTATACTTGTTTATATAGCGAACTAAGTTTTAATTACAGTTTGTAAATCTTTAGTCTATGCCTCCTACAGTTCAACAAATAAACACATATTCGTGAATAACACCTCTCTATCGGAACACCCTATAAGTTTTAGTATTTGCTGCTGTAGCGGCAACAGCTATACATAATCTGTGAAAATTTTAAGAGTCTACCTATTACGGTTCCAGAGATAAAAGGCGCTGACAGACGGTCAGACATTGTAGCGAAAAAATAGGGTTACGTTTTTACCATTTGGGTACGGAACGCTAAAAACGAAATATTCAATTATCGAAAATGAACACAAAATAAATTATGACAAAAACCGAAATTAAATAAAATATACTAACAAAAAAAAAAAAAATAATTAAAAAACTTTAAATCCTTTCAAAGCGTAAATTCTTAAAAAAACCTTAAATAATTTAAATTAAAAATTTGATTTGAAAAAATAACAATAATTGTCATTCAGATTAAAAAATAAATTTCAAGGGACCGTAAATAACAGTTATCGTTTAAAAAAATTATTTTATAACAGTTATTTAAAAAAAAATCCAGCTAAAACAGTTATTATACAATCTAAAAATAAAAACTATAATAAAAGTTTAAAAAAAAAGAATTTTATTTTGCCGTAAAAAATAAAACTTTTTTAGAAGTTTTTTAAAAGTTTTATTTTTTTAGAAGTTTTATTTTTTCGTCTGAAAATAAAACTCATTTCTTGTAAATTGATAACCAATACAATCACCTTGCTTTTCAATTGAATTAAAATAATGTAGGTTTTTAATTTGTTATTGTTTGATTAACGATTTTTTCTCTGGGAGGAAAAAAATACATTATCCATATTCATAAATTGGCAAAAAAAGTTTGTTCCTGCAACCCTGGGAAGCGTGAAAAGAGCATTCTATGCTCTTAAATTGGTATTGATCTGTCCACAAAAAAATATGTAAATAATAAACAAAATGAGTTTTTTTTCTGATGGGAAAAATAAAACTCTCTTTTTTTTAATTTTTTCGTTTCAAAAATAACTTTTAACTACGGAGTTGAGATCGATTTTTTAAGATCACCATACTGTCATACTGATATATGACAGTATAGATCTCCGTGGACTCTCACATAAGTAGCTTTTGAGTTTAATCTTTTTGATAGCTGTTTTTAAAGGTTCCTGTATATTTCAAATATAAAAAATCTATATCTATACATATAATAAAATAGTAATTCGTTTCTGTCTGTGTTCGCATAATGTAAAAACTACTGAATGGATTTTAACAAAATTTTGTGAGGTGGTACCCTAGCATCCTGATTCCAATATAGGATACCATTATTCATCAAAAATAACTCATTTCCAAGAAAAAGTGGAGAAAAAGCTGTGGTACTGAAATTTTCGGTTTAAACCTGGGATATTTTAAACACTGCTGCCTAACATTAGTCGCCAATTGAATAAAATTTTTATTTAATTTTGTATTTTTACTTTGTGGAATTACAACGTGTTATTAAAATATTTTAAACACCTTTTACAGAGCTTTACAATAATTTTTAGTTTTTTTTTATAAATTTTAGAATTTTATCCAGGGATGGGTACCTTTATATAGAATAACTACATAAACCATAACTGAAGCACTATAAAACAAAGAGTCTTACAATTGGTGTGAAATACTTTTAAAGCAAAATTGAGGATGCCCACGATGTGCCGGGCACAGCTAGTATAAAATACAAATTTCACTAAAAAAATCAAAAACTCAAAAAAAAAAAAAAATTTTAAATTTTACAGAAAAATAAAATGTCTGCTAAAATTTGAAATTAACGAACAAAAATGTAGTCACATAACTTTCACACTGCGTTGAGACTCATGTTCTCCCGTTCGAATAAATAGCCAAACCATACCTCAACACTCAGAAGTTAAATACTGCGGCATACATCTCGATAGTCGCTTAACCTGAAAAAGTCATATTGAAGCAACATTTACACAAATAAATAAGTTGGCTTATTGGAAGAAACTCAACCCTAAGCTTAGATTACAAGCATCTACTTTATAATTCGATACTTAAACCAATATGGTGCTACGGTACTCAGTTAGGGGGTACTGCCTCAGCTTCAAATTTTGAAAAAATTCAAAAGTGCCAAAACAAGATTATAGGAATAATAACAGTCGGACCCTGGTATATTAAAAAAAAAACACGAATATCCACAAAGATGCCAATGTGCCTCTAGTTAAGGCAGCATTAGCGAAACGTGCAGCAACGTATCTAAAGAAGCCCGTAACATGCTGAAAGATCGTGGCTACGAACTTCTTACGAAACTTTTTTACAAATTTTACAAAAAAAAAACATTGCAAATCAAAATTGTATAAAAAAAGAAAACAAAACTTGATTTGTAATTGACTATTTTATGAAAAATCTAAATTTAAAAAAACATCAGTCTGACTCGCACGTAAGGTTCCGTACTACCTTCAGTATTTAATTTTAAAAGTACGTGTTTTAAATCTTTTTCACGTTCTATAGGGCATTTTTTAATTTTTATTTTTTGTACTAGAGAAAGCATATGACTAAATACCCTGTGTAAATATCAAGGATCTGTCTATAACGTCAAGAAGAGAAGGTCAATTTTCTAAAATTCGTGACAGCTAATTTAATTTTAGTTACTTATTTTTACAGTAGATATTTTAAACTTTAATTTTTGTAAGTTTTAAGTGTCAGCCTATTACTGTTCAAATATATGGTCATATATGCAAAATCGTGACACTAATGAAACACCCTTTAATTTTTTGTACTTATTATAGGGGACAAATTTTTACATACTTTGTGTAGATAAAGTTTTTACCCATTCCAGCAGAGATTCATACGTAAATTTGTGTCACTTGCGCAACACCCTTTAATATTTATATTTTTTGATAAAGCAGGCATAATTTTACACATTTTGTATAAATTTACGGTTAAAAATAAAAAGATAAATTCGCGATCGGAACAACCTTTACATTTTATTAATTGCTGTTATAGAGGCTATGGTAATGCACTTTTTATGAAAATATCAAGAGTCTACTTATTACGATTCAAAAAATAAGGCCGCGTACGTGCAAATCATGATACCCTTTAATTTTTACTATTTCTTATAGTGGCCATAGTAATACAACTTCTGTGTAAATTTCAAGAGTATACCAATTATGGTTCAAAATATAGGTCATATACATGAAAAGCACGTCACTGTCGGAACACCCTTTAATTTTTATATTTATTTGTTTAAACTTGTTTAAATAGCGAACGTAGTTGTAATTACTGTTTGTATGCTTTGATGCGGTGCTCTTGGGGAAAATAAATAGAGGCACCAGACGATAGGGTTCCTGGAACCTAAATCTGGAAGAAAAGATTTGTTGATTTATATAACGGGTGCTCTTCGAGGCCCAACCAGTGCCCAAAGGGCTGGTACCACGGGAGTCGGTAGCCCCACAGAGACCCTCTCGTCTCTGTAACCGGTTATTGGTTAGGTCCCCTTCGGGGGTACACGTGATGGTTGTGGTTTAAGATCGATGTATGCAGAGATGGTGCATTGTGCATGAAAATGTGCTGTTGCATTCTCAACAAAAGGAGTTAAATAGTCTCCAACCCCTAACCAAGAGCTTAGAACATAACTTTCCATGTTCTTAAAATCGCTACTCACTGTGACTGTGCGACTAACGCACATTATCGTAGGGTGTGCCGTTACTACACAGTAGGAGCGCTATTTCACTCAGTGGTAAGTCCACCGTCGGATAAGTGCCCATGGCTATGTACCGACGTAAATCTTGAACAAACCTGCACTTTCGGAACACCCTATACGTTTTAGTATTTATTGTTATAGCCTCCATAGTAATACAACTTGTGTTAAAATTTCAAGAGTCTATATTATACTGCTCCAAAGATAAAAGGCGCTGACAGATGCACAATAGGGTTGCATTTTTACCCTTTGGGGATTTAACCCTAAAAATTAAAAAAGTCTACACTTCTTGTTATTTTTGCATTATTATTAATTTCAATGAAAATGTTTATGATTTTATATGGATATAAAATTCTTTTACCAGCAACAAATTTTTTTTTAATTTTTTAAACCTATTTTTACTATAGTCCCCACAGTGCAACAGATGAAGCCGTACAACTCAGCGTATAAGCAACACATCATCGTATACATACATATGTACATACATACATACAAAAAAATATCCTCTTCTATAATTAAAATCCAAATATAATTTAATAGAATAGAATAAGCAAAAGCAAAAACCACTGTATGAGAAATTATCATGAGGAATAAGTTTTAATTAAATTATTTTTTAATGTTTATTTAATTTATAAGAAGCATTTGTCGTCTTTCTAAAACAAATATTAACAAAACGATCAGCAAGCAGTAAACAGCCAAAGAGAGTTAAATTATCAAAACAAATATTCGATACAATACGATACGATACGAAATGGCAGAAACCGATAATGATCGTAGTATCAAACGATGTTTGCAGCTGTATGAGCAACGATATGCACGATTGTTTGTATTTGTTAAAGTAGATGTTGTTGATGTTGGTTGGTAGGTAGGCTAAGTGGTGGACTAACCAGTGGGTTGTCTGGTTGAACATCTGACTGCTAGCGATGTTAAGTAGCAGTTGGTTGCTTTATCTAAGCGCTTTTAAACGTGCGCTGACCAGTGAATGTTAAAGGAAGTAACGGTTAAAAAAGTTTAATAAAATGATATAAAATTCAAATTAAAACCGGGCTTAAATATAAAAGAAAGTGAAATTAAAATTAAAGCAAATGAAATAATTATTTGAGTAAATTTTTAAATCCTTAACAAAATTAAACACAGTGAAAGTTAAATTAAAAATAATTTAAAGTTAAACTGAAATATGAATTCCTTACAAGAAGAAGCACAACAACGTGTTTCCCTTTTAACCGATAGTCTGAAACATTCTACAGATAATTCCAATATTCCTTTTGCTGATGACAATATAGCAGATGATAGTAATACGGCCGTTCGTAAAGTCTCTTTAAGCAGCAGACGAAGTGTCGACTCAACTATACAAATACAAACATGTAACGGTATTCAGAATGCAAATACCGCAAGCTCAGATTCAGGAAGTAATTCTCAAAGAACTGCTTCAGATGAATCAATTGCCATAGAAACGCCTGCTCCGCCTGTAACACGTAGTTTACGCCGAAATTCGATTTCAATGCCATCAGGTATAAATGCAATTGAAGATTTGGAGGCCTTGAGACTGAAGCATCAAATGCAGGAGCAAGAACCAGTATCGGAAGAAGATAGGAGTAGAAGTCATATAGATAGTGTAAGTTTTAAAAATGGTGTAATATTTTTTTTATGAATATTTCTTAAAATTATCAAACAAAATTTTCGAAACGGAAAAATTAAATCTATTTATAATAAATATTATTTTTTGCATTGTAAGTGCCGAATTACATTATGCACCATTTGTCGCTGCAATCTTTCTCGTTTCTTCTTTAATATTGCATTTGTGTTTATATCGTGGAATTTTTATTGCAGCAATTTACGAATGAGAGGACAACACAAATTTCAATAATACATGCATAAGTGTACCCCTTTTAATTTCTCTCTCCCCTCTCTCCTACTATTGAAGAACTGCAGTGATAAAAGTTGCATAATGTAATTCGGTACTAATATAAAACTCAGTGTTACACATTGACATAAAAGTGGAAGTAATTTAGCCGATGCATTATTTATGTTATGTTTCTAATAAATCATTAAAATTCATTGCATGAAATTTTTATAACTTAAATAAAGGGGTCAGACGGAGCAAATGATTTGCAATTTAATTGCAACGGTTATTCTTTGTAACATTGCTCATTTATTTAATACGAACATAAAGTATACATTTGTTAATAGTTTCGTGTTTTGTGTTTTATTTTATATTCCCATGAAGTTTATATATTCTCGATTCTTGTACATAGAGAAGTTGATTGAGCGATGTCCGTCTGTCCGGGTTAGTAATGTCATTTGCCAAGGCACCACAAGAGATACACAAAATTTAGGCACATTAATCTGTCAGGCATAGTTCCGAAAATTTTCGGATTGCAATTCAGCAATATCGGATCATTCCTATGGAGGCTGCCAAAAACCACGCCCACCTATTTTTTTTTATTTTTTCGGCTTTAATGATTTTTTTTTACTTTTTTTTTATCAAATAACTATTAGACCGCGACAGGCAGATCGCAAGGAGTGCATACAGATATCTGGGGATCAATAATCCCCTGCGAGGGGCGATTTTTGATTGTTTCTAACTCAATATAGATTGCAGAAAAATCCTGAAAAAAAATTAAAAAAAAAATGTTTTTAATTTTACAAAAAACTTTTCAAAACATTTTCAACCAGATAATTTTACTGAAAATTTTTCGCAACATAAAATTTTAAAAACAACTTTCAAAAAAATAATTAATTTGCAAACAATTTTCGAAAAATTTCAATATTTCTATGAAAATCATGACTGTAACATAACATATTTTTAATATTAAGAATATATGTACGTATATAGAGTAACATATTTTTTTTTAAATGCGTTTGATTTTTAAATATGTAGATGAGATCTCCGTTTTCAAACCTAGATGCATTAAACAAATAGACAACATTAGGATACTGACTACAATCTGTCAAAAATAAAATACACACGTTTATAAGTAAACGATTATTTTGAAGCAAGCAAAGCTACATTACTACAAGACCACCGTTGTGGCTCTAGTCAACTTAGGCTAATTTCTATTTTTGTATGTGACAATTTTATTTTGTTCAACAAAAGAAAATCTCACAAAATTTTAAATTACAAATTCATATACAAACAAAAAGTTTTGGAGTAAATATTTATAATTTTTTAAAAAAGTTATATAATTTTATAAAAGCAAATTAAGTATTTCAAACAACAATGTCAGAGTTTACGATGTATGTAGCTGTCGTCTTTAATATCATTAAGTAGCTGACTACAAGGCGACAATTGTAGCTAACGGATTTTGTTTTCATTTACTTGCGTCGCCGCTGTCTTTTATTTCTTTAAAGCTTGAATAATGAGTTTTTTCTCATACGACTTATTTTAATTTATGTAAAGAGTCAACAATATGGATAATGCTGTACATGTCTGTATAAATAAAATCACCGTGGTGAAGATTCGGCACGGCCGAATATAAAACTTTTACTTGTTTTAAAATGTGTATTACAATGGCCGTTACAACAACAATAACTGAAATGTAAAAGGTATTCCGATAGTGACGGAATTTTCGCGAATATGGCTTAAATTTATACAGAGTGTGTAAAATGTTGTCCGCTATAGCAAAAATCGAAAAATAGAAAATTTTTATTTTTTTATTTTAATTAGGCGATCACTTTTTAGTTTACAAAAAATATAAAATGGGTGCGGAACATTCACACACAACGTTAGCAATCGTCTCAGACTCCTCCTGACAGAGACAGTCTAATTGTTGCTGTTTTGTTAAGCTTAAATATTTTTTGATTTGACTTAATTTTCATTTGGTTAAGAATATTTTCAAATATATGACATTTTAGGAAGGTACTCTAATTAGCTGACTTCGTTACCTAGTGAAATGGCCATAAACCTATGCTTAGCAGTCAATTTCATTAAATTTAAAATGGGTTAAATAATTATTCCTATATAAGAGTTGTCATATTTTAGCATGTTACAGCATATTCTGCTTGACTAGTTATTTCATTTCCTACTTTGAAATATTTTTATCTATTTTTTTCAAGAACCAGAGCTACAAAATAATGATTACTTCTGTATAAAACCGCGTATTAAAACAAGAAATTGAAATTTTTTGAATGCCTTAGTTTTACCCAAAATATGAATGCAGTTATAATGAATTAAACATTTTAGATGTATTTATTTAAACAAATATAAAAAAAATAATTATAATAGTTTCAATGGATTTATTGTGAATGAAAACTTATTGATTCAGTGCATTCAATTCATAAAAAAAATAAGTAAATGTTTTCCAACAAGAACTTTGTTTTTCCAAACAAAATAATGCAAATAATTTAGTTAAAAAATGATCAAAGTTTTTTGCCTCGGAAAGAGTACGGTTTCACAGAAAAAATTGTTTGCTCCAATTATAGGTTTTATTTAGTATCAAATACCAATTCCATTACATTTTTAATTGATTCAATTATTTACTTACTTGTAAGATTTTTTTTCTGAAGTAAAAATATAATTGAATCAAATACGAAACTAATTACATTTGTAACTGAAACTAATTGGTGCAAATATTTTTTTCTGTGTTGGCAAATATAAATTAAAAAAATATCGGAAATAATTTTTATTGATGATATCTATATCGTCAGTAATAGTCGAACAGTCATCCACTGTAACCGCATTTTCAGCCGATTTTTGAAAAAAGAAATGGTCCAATCACTTCTACAGCCCAGTGACAGGTTAAGAAATAAAAAACTTCTCAATATTTGGTCTTGAGGTCAAGTGGCCGACTTCAATTCATACATCAGTTGTACCTTGTAGGGCTTCAACACGAAATCCTTACGCAAATTGTGAACCAAATTGTGAACAGACGCAATTGTTGTGAACGTCGAGTTATTTTTTTATATTTTGGCTAAAGTCGGCGATGTTTTCATTTGAACGATTCACCCGTTCGAATACACTTTGTTGCTGGCACATTATGTAGCGAGCCAGTCGAGTCAAATTTATCGTCAAATTCGATTATGTTGACAGAAGTTGTTACAAACTTTATGAAATTTTACTGGGGTGTTATGAAGGGTATGTTATAAGGTAAAGTCCCTGATTGGTTAAACCAATGGTGAATTCAGTGCAATCTTTATTGAGTGCATTTCAATTCGACTTAAAATCTCCGAGTGGTAATACCTGCTTATATCCAATGTAAACGGCGAAAGCTGCCTTAGGCAGTGTGTTAGTATCTTAATCTGTATAGAAATAGTACTGTAAAGGCAAAAATAAGTGATAAAAATAGACTCTTCCTAATATTGATGATCATCGCAAACGTTTAAAGGACTGTACTCCTCCCTCTTTCACATCATTAAGCATTGTGCAAGAAAGCTGGCCCTGTGAAAATCAGATCTAATGTAATTAAATCTTGCACAGTCAAAAAACGCAGTGGTTTACACTCTGCATTTTTTTTAAATAATTTTGTGAGAGATTTAAAATGAAATATTATAATTGTGTTGTAACATTTAGTATGTAAATAAACATAATTCAATTCTTTTTTTGATGAAATGAATGCATTAAATGCATTGTTTCAATGCATTGAATTAATTCAATTTATAAGTTGGACAAAATTATTGCATTTAAAATTTTGTAGTTCATGGTGAATTAAAAGACAAATATGAATTATTCGTTTACTGCTCTGCTAAGTACCACAGTCCATTAAATAAAATTGTTGAATAATAAAACGGTATAATATGCAATTATTCAAATTGAAAATTAATAACGGTCATAAACCTGTTAGAAAAAAAAAAACTAAATGATAATATATATATATATGATAATTAACTTGTTTTCATCCCATAATTAAATACAGATGTGTGTTTCTTTGTTGCTTGCTCTTAATTTTAATTTAGCTTTTCAGATCACAAAGTGACTAACTACACAATATTAATTTAGGTGGCAATGTTCTTGGTTTAATTACGACTTTTATATAGATATCTCTACATAAAACTAAGCCTGTAACAGGCCCATTTCTGTACATGAAATATTTTTTGAAAATTTTGTTGCTGGTGCAGATAGTAATCGAAATGGAATACAAAATAATTTTTAGAATTTTTGTCTGTCACGGAAAAACAACTGCCTGAATATTATTACCTTTTTGTGAGGAGATAGCTTAGTATCTCGTTTAAAGTATTGAATACTTTTTTTCCATAAAAACATCTCATTTACAAGAAAAAATATTGAAAAAGCAGTGATATTATGCAATTTTACCGATTTGAAGGTACTGCAAACTTGGCAGCACCTTTTGTTTTTGTCACCGTCAAATTTCCACTAATTTTTGCAGAACTCTACAATAATTTTAGAATTTTATTTAAATTTTAGAATTTTATACACAAACTACGTTCCTGTGTAATTATCCAGGGATGGGTACCTTTATATAAAGTAAATACATTAATAAGAGTCTTAAAATTTGGTTTGGATTACTTCCAAAGCGAATAGCTTTTTAATAATTGAGATTAACAATAGTAAACGATTAACAATGTAATTCGTTGCAATAATTCAACACAAATTCAAGTTTATTGAAACAGAATGTGATTCATTTTCTGAATAGCTGCATTTTTCTTCAGCTTGCTTCGTATCTATCTACTTTGGCTAGTGTGTAGTTTTTTTTAAACAACACTACCTGCGAAGCTATTCGCTTGTCTGCAGAAAACACTCAGTGTTTTTGTTGGGAATCGAACCCGCAACCCCCAGACTGATAGAATAGCGCTCTACCTAGTAAAGGCGAAGGCCGCTGCAACCAGTTCCTTTTATTGTAATGTTTAATTTGTAAATTTATTTAGTTGTAATAAATAAAAATAAATAAATAAATAAATATTCTTTATTATTAATTAAGTATACTCTTAAATAAAAACTACATACAGTGACTGACAAGCGAATGGAAACTTTTTTGAAAACTCTATTTCGTAATTTTAGTTATTAATAACAAATTTTTACTTTATCATACGTTGTATAAGGTAAAGTATAGTAATCATGAAAAAATTCGAGGTCGGGATTTTCACGGATTTATACGTTTTGAGGTCTCCTGAATACATTTTGACTATTTTCGCGATGATGTCTGTGGGTGGGTGGATGTGTATGCCACTATTTTTGTGGAGTTTGTACAGGTCATACCGTTTGACATATCAAAAATAAATTTAGTATGTGCCTTTGGTATATGGATATGCAGAGTTGTATAGTTTTTGGGCATATTCGGGAGAGGGCAAGGGGTAGTTTTCTAACCCCCAAATTTTGTGAACACTCTACTGGTCATACCGTATGACTTATTAAAACGAAATTTAGTATGTGCCTTTGGTTTACGGAGATGAAGAGCTGTATAAATTTTGAGCATAATCGGGAAGGGGCAAGGGGTAGTTTATTTTTCACCCCAAACCAAAAATAATCTATTTTTCGATTCGAATATACTTTGAACTTTTATTCTTTATGTAATATATCCATAAAAATATCTGTTTCCATTGGGTATGGTAAAGTTGAGTGTAGGCCACTCCAGTTTTATTTTTCATTCGAAAACAAAATTTTGAATTTTGGTTTTTAGAAACAAAACTTAAATTGAAGAATTTAAAATATAAAAGAATTTTCACTCACTGTATATGTTTATGCATTCTATAACATGTGAAAAACACAATTTCAAAATTTTTCTTCATATTTGTTTACTCGAATTTCTGGAGTTAAACACATTGTGTATCTAACGGCTTAATTATGGTATGATTTAATTAATAGTATTAAAACAATTTTGTTGTTTTCAGTTTGAAAAAATCTCAAAAAATAATTTAATTAAAATTTCAAACAATAAAAAGAGTGTAAATGAAATTTATAAACGATGAGATAATGTGTCAGAAAGAATGATGAGACGTTAAAGCAAGTGTTTTAGATATGGAACTTAAGTTTAGAGAAGTTTTTTTTTTACAGGAAATTGAAAGCAACCATAAGACTCGTTTGATTTTTCAATCTTCAAGCTCAAATACATACATATATGTACATTTAGTTTACTTATGTATGTATGTAACTACTTTGGAATGTTATACATTATAAGTACATACGGACATGGGAGTGCTAACTCGATATGGAATATCTAAAGTCATATTTTGTTGACATTTGAGTAATATAAAGAGTAATATAAAACTCAAAAATTAAGAGGTCTCCCAAAAGATGGCATAATTTGTTCTATAGGGCCTTCTTTATTGAACCGTTATTGACAAAAAAATCTTATTTACCAAGGATGTGTATTGTCTATGTCCTTTATAGCAGCCAGTACAAAAATTAAGTTATTCATTAAAGGGTGTCCCCAAAGAAATCTTTATTTTGACGTTTGTATATAGTTTTATTTCTTTTCAGAATTTATTTTAGATTCGATATTGTAAAAATTATTCTTATGTATACATATGTATAATAAAAGAGTAACTGATTTCATAAAAGACAGACATATGTCTGTCTTTTATTTTGGAAAGTGGGATATTTTAAACAAAATTACGCAACAGATGGCGACAATTAAATAAAATTTGTATTTGTAGTTTTTACTTTGTGGAATAACATTGTTATTAAAATATTTTAAACACCTCTTATAGAGTTTTACCATCATTTTTAGAATTTTAGAATTTTTTATAAGTTTTATCCAGGGATGGGTACCTCTATATAAAATATGTAAATACATAAACCATAACTAAAGGACTATTAAAGTAAGTGTCTTACAATTGGTGTGGAGAGCAAAATCGAGCGAAATATTGTCAGGATGCCCACGACGTCGCGGGCACAGCTAGTAATTATATAATATTACAACCTATGAGTTTATTTAATCTGAGTATTTTGATGTATTAGGAGACTTTTTAATGGACAGGGTCTCATCTTCCTCAAACACTCTATTATTACAGGCAGTCAGATGCGTCTCTAAAGACGAAAGACACCCAAGTAAACCCCTGAGTCTCAACAAGACTTTCACAAAGAAAACAAAACATATAGTAATTTTCAATCAGTGGGATGCCAGCTTTCGAGAAAGAAGATTTGTGTCGCTTTGTTTTATGAAAATTTTACATTATAAATATTTAACAACAAATAAGGAAGTTTATATACGCAACTAATTTTGTTCCTTTTTATCATATTATTTATTTTTATTACACTAAAAAAAGAAAATTTGTTAAAATTAAAGTAAAAAATAATTAATAATTGAGCTGTAAAAAATGTATGCTCTTCTTCACGTATTATTTACATTTAGTTGTTAAAATATTTATTCATTCAATTACACATAATTTTAGTTATATTTATAATCAGAATGTCACACATTTATTCTTAAATATAATTAAGTTATAAAATAAGAAATGGGTGAGCCATTTCAAGGTTCCCTATTAAAAAAAAAACACAGAAAATTCAAATTTAATGGAGAATGTTTATTATCATTTGAAAGACCATTCTTTGGTAGTTATTTCTTGAAGATTTTGTCTATCAAATGTTGGCCGTTGCTACGTCGAAGATGGTCCATACGTTGAGCCCAATTTTCGATGACTCGTTCGAGTATTTCGACTGGTAACTGGCCTGAATCGAAGCGGGTTTCTCCGCATAAACTCTAGACTTTACATATCCCCACAGGAAAAAGTCTAACGGTGTGATATTACACGAGCTTGGTGGCCAATCGACAGGCCCAAAACGTGAAATTATGTGCTCACCGAAATGTTCTCTCAATAAATCCGTTGATTGATGCAATGTGTGGGAAGTGACGCCGTCTTCCTGAAACCAAATGTCGCCGAGATCACGAGCTTCAATTTCAGGCATCAAATAGTCGGTTATCATGGCAAGATAACGAACGCCATTGACGTTTACGTTCGCACCGGCATTATTTTTAAAGAAATATGGACCGATGATTCTACCGGCCCACAAACCACACCAAATCGTTGTTTTTTCTTGATGAAGTGGCAGCTCTTGAATCTCTTCAGGTTGCTCTTCGTTCCAAATGTGGCAATTTTGTTTGTTTACATACCCATTGAGCCAGAAATAGGCCTCATCGCTATACAGAATTTGCCTCGACAACGTCGGATCTTCTTGAAACTTTTCAAGACCCCATATAACAAAGCGATACAGGCGTGTAAGTCTTTCCATTATGAAATGCCAAACAATACTAAACAAAAATAACATGACAGCATGACACGGCTCACACGTGATCTGTCAAAAAAAGTCTATTGAAAAACGTACCTCGAAATGGATCACCCTTTAAAATGCATACTCATTTTAAAAAAGTCTGTGGTTGGGTGTCTTTACTAATGACAATTAAGATTATACTAAACAACGACATTCAAAACAAAACTAAATTTCCTTATAAACCTTAAAAAACAAATTAAAATTTAAATAAAAAAAAAAAAAAATATCTCAACACCAAAAAATCGAAATTTAATCAGAAAATTATGCATGATTTTAATGTCCAAAAAAGTAGACACATATTTGGGCGACAGTAGCCTAACGGCTACTGCCTGTCAAAACTAAAATACACGTGATTATATGAAGGCAGTTATTTCGACTACATCATAGCTATATAGCTACACGATCATAGTTGTAGCTGTAGCCAACTTAGGCCAATTTCTATTTTTGTAAGCGACAATGAGCAATGAGAACTGAAAAATATTTTATTTAATTTACAAAATTAAAAAAAAATATAAATTTATTAACAACCAAGAGATTATAGCTAAATAAATATATTTGTTTTGGCGTAATAAAACTATTTTTTTTTGTAGGTGTGCTAAAACGTATGTTTCTACAACAGTTGGTTTCTTATATGTAATCTACAACATAGCTATATACGGAATGTCGTAGAATGTTTAAATGTAATTTTATATACAACTTACAATTAACAATAAGTTGTGAATTGAGTAATAATAGTTTTATAGGTTTGTTTCAAACTCATTAATACTATTTTATAAATAGAAAAAATTTGTTGTACCAATTATAAGTATTAATTAGATTTAAATTAAAATTCAATAAATTTTTTAATTGATTCAAATATATATTTGTTTAAAGAAGAAAAAAAAATCCTAATTAAACAAATAATTGAATCAATTAATAATTTAATTAAATTTTAATCTAAAACCAATTAAAACATTTAATTGGTGAAAATATTTTTATCTGTGTAGGAGTGTTTTGAACGTAAACTAATTTTCAGTTTCTGTTGCCCAGAAAGCAATTTGAGATTTTTTTTTTTTTTTTTTCAAAATAATAAAGTTACCAAACAAGAGCATCACCCTTTAAAACGCTATTGACCAACTGCAGCTGTTAAGGTTTATGTTTGTTTAGAATATTAATTATTTAATATCATCTAAACCTCAAATAAATTCAGTAATTACAAAAAAAAAAAAACAGACACAGTTTCAAACAAAATAGAATTAATGTGGCGACGGCTGCTTTTTTGTAACGTTTTTGTTTAATGATTTTATAAATACAACTTTGTCATGTGATTAAGCAAATAAAAATTAATTTGAAAATTACTTTAATGTGATATTAATAAGGTAAAATAATAAATAAAATAAATAGTACAAAAAAGGTTTATAACAATTTCTTGTCATGATTATTTGTTTATAATTTATAAAAAATAAACAAAATAAAAAAACAATTTAATTTTCTTAGAGAGATGAGCTCGTAGTTCCACTGTAGAGACAATGTTAAACAATTTTATCTTTTAATATTGATAATAAAAAAATACAATTGTATAAATAAATGTGTAATTTATGTATTCACGTCTGCTTAAAATTTATAAAATTTATAATTTATGCACATGCTAATAATGCCGCTTATTAATTATACTAATATTTAGTGATATTTGTTGATTAAACGTAACTCGAAGTGGTTGTGTAAAGAAGGGTTAACATTTATATAGTTGAGCCTTAAAATATGCTTCACTTTAATAGCTGAGTAACTGATGGCTGACCGTAAACCAAAGCAACAATGTTGTGCTCAACTGAAGGCGTTTTTTAAATATTAGCTGACCCAGCAAACATTGTTTTGCCTTCAAATTTAAATTATATTTAATTAGAAAATCAAGTATATTCTGGATCCTACTTTGAAATAAAAGTAATTTGTATTCATTTCAATTTTCACGCTCAAAGGCGCCAAAATAAGATTCTTCGTATAATTACATCTGCTCCTTGTTATATTTAAATAACTCGAACATTCATAAAGATCTAAACGTGCCATCAGTTAAAGCAGAAATAGCGAAACTTGCCATAAGGTATTTAAAGAAGCTTGAAACTCATCCGAATCCACTGGCCCGTAACAAACTAAATGAACCTGGTTACATTCGAGTAAGAAGGAGGGACACTGCTTCTCTCATCCGTACATCAGAGGGATAACCCGCAAATTACAGTAACCGTGAAACATACATTTTTTTTTGTCCAGCGCTGGTTGGACTTAACAAGTATATTTATTTTTTTAGACTTAAGATATGAGTAATTATTGATAGTTCAATTATATTGAAGATACAATAAATAAAAATTGCGAAAAAAAACATTATTGTGAAATAGAACGAACGCTCTCGTCGATAATTAAGTTAGAATTTAATTTGTAATTGTATTGTGACATTAAAAAAACAATTATATCATAAATAATATGATTTTGTCTTTATGCGGAAAAGGTGAGGAAAACTTTTTGAATATAATATTTTTATGAAGTGCAAATGAACATGTGAAGAATCCTCGTAGTAAGAGGAATTCTAAAATATGGTTTAACTGGTACTTAGACACAGGGCAGTTTACAGTTTATCTATTACGATAAACTTTGCACTACTAAGAAGATTTGAATTATGTAGTTAGTATATAAATTAAGGGTGGTTAAATTTTAAGGGCCGATGTTGATTTTGAATAAAACGCAAATTATTTAGGAAATTATTGTCATTTCTTTTTATTTTGATAATATTGGTATGGCTCAATTATGTATGGAACAAAATATCGACAAATGGCCCCCGCGACCTCAGCGGCACAACTCCATCCGATGCTCTAAATGTTCGATGACTCTGAGCCACAATTGAGGTTCTATGCCGTTAATGTGCCGAATTATCTCATCCTTTAGCTCTTGAATTATTGCTGGCTTATCAACGTATACCTTTTCTTTCAAATAACCCCAAAGAAAAAAGTCCAACGGTGTCAAATCATATGATCTAGGCGGCCAATTGACATGGCCACCACCTGAGATAACACGGCCATTGAATTTGTAGCGTAAAAGAGCCATTGTTTCGTTAGCTGTGTGGGAAGTGGTACCGTCCTGTTAAAACAACATATCGTCCACGTCCATAGATTTCAATTCGTGGCCATTAAAATTCGTTATCAGCTCACGATAGCGTACCCCATTCACAGTAGCTGCCTCGCCAACCCATAAACCGCTGCAAACAGTCAGTCTTTGTGGGTGCATTGGTTTTTCCACAATCACTCTTGGGTTATCATTCGCCCAAATGCGGCAATTCTGCTTTTTGATGAATTCACTGAGGTAAAAATGTTCCATCCACTGTTGCCATTGTTGCCACTGTTGCTCGATTGTTTATCTTTCCATGGTTCATATTAAGTTAGTCTGAAATAGAGAAATGTAAAATTAAATGCACAAAAATAAACTTTACGTTTAGGTGTGGTTCCCATTCAACATCGGCCCTTAAAATTTAACTACCCGATAGAAAAGATTTTAAAACCACACATTAAGTATGTTCATATTTTTTTCCTAGCTGTCACTTTTTCAGTGTCCTTTCAATATTTTGTTCGTAAATCGTTCGAATCCGTAAAAGAACGCAATTTCACTGCCTTTTCTCTCTTTTATTCTGAAAAAGTATCCTAAATTTTAACCAAGATACTAAGGTACCTCCTCACAAAATTTTATTAAAATTCATCCAGTAATTTTTACGTGACAGACAGACAGAAAAAGTAACTGTTTTTAACCGACTTCCAAGAAGAAGGGGGTTATCAATTCGTCTGAATGTTGCTTTTTTACGTATGTATGTGTCCACAGAATACAGCCATTTCTCAACCGATTTTAAAATTTTTTTTCTTTATTTGAAAGGTTATGCTTACAGTTTAGACCCGTTTTAAATTTAGTTCATTATTTTAAAAATTAAAGCTCTATCTTCTATTCCATAGAAGACAGAGCTTTTTGAAATTGTTTTACACTTGTAAACTCTATTTAAATAAAGAAAAATGTTTGCTTGGTAGTATAATATGAAAAATAAATAGAGTTTACAAGTGTAAAACAATTTCAAAAAGCTCTATCTTCTATGGAATATAATGTAAAATTAAAAATTTCTCAGATTCTATTTCTTTGATAAGTTTGTTTAAATAGAAAATTAATAACAATTGAAACTACCGGGTAGATTGATACAAAGAGTACTGATGACGGACGTAGCTGTCTAGAAAATGCATTCTGCTTTGCTGGTATCTAATTTTTTTTTATCTCTTTATAATTAAGAACTTAAGCTTAAATAATTAATTTATTAAATAAAATAAATAAATGTGTTAACAATGAAAATTAGTGCCCCCGAGAGGACATTAAGCCATCAAGAAGAAAAATAAATGTTTGTACACAGGAAGCCATCGCTTCTGTTAGTCGAAGTATTGAAGATGATTCTAATCTCAATGTTAATATGCCGTTGTTTTTAGCTACTTGGGCTTTGTCCATCAACCGCATGGATAATTTTACATAAAGATCTTGAACAACAAATAAATTGCATTTTTATTAAAAAACGTTATGGGTAATTAGCATAATATTAAATAATTAATATTTGAATTCCCAAAAATTTTATTAATAACTAAATATGCAACTGCTTGCGCAAACCTTGGCAACACTTGTTTTTTTTTTCGATTCTCTTGCGAGAACAAAATTAACTTGTGTATGCTTTTCATCACACCTTACGTCTGCATTCAGTGATGGAAAAAAATCATCCAATTGTAGAAGGACAGTAAGGAAAAATAAAAACGTGGTTTGTTTGTTGGTGTTTTGTTGAAACTTTAATATTTTGTAATATTATTCTATTAACATGCATAATTCTCATTGTATTTTGTAGAATTTTATTACTTATAGAGTATTTTTGGCTTCTCTAAAATTGATCTGGCCTGAGCAACCAGTGAAATACGTATAGGGACTAGCTCTTTCCCCCAACAAATAAATTGCATTTTTATTAAAAAACGTTATGGGTAATTAGCATAATATTAAATAATGATCTTAAATTACATCAACACAAGATTGAGAACGTTCAAGAATTAAAGCCTAATGACAACCAGTTGCGTCGTACATGAGTTTACTGGTCTCATGAAAGTCTTGTTTAGTAATTAGGCTCATTTTTGGTTAAATAGATACGCTATTGCCAAGGTGGAGTGTAAATATGTGATTTATAACGAATTCTATTTGGAACTGTTCTCAATGTCTTTGCTAACAGTTCATTAATGTGTAGTTGCCCGCGTGGACAGGAGAACTTAGGATTGTATCGCAACACGTGCCTCATCAAGAACTCATAATGCAAGATCGTCATATGATATACCGTGAGATAGAGGCATTCTTGGATATTTCTCCCACTAGCATACATTCGATATTGCATTAACACCTGGCCGTAAAATAGGTTTGTTCTCGTTGGATACCGCACAATTAGGCAGTCGCTCAAAAAAAGCTCGTGTCGATTGGTGCAAAGAAATGTTGCAAAAATACGATCGCGGTGCTTCAAAAAACGTTTATAAGATCGTCACAGGTGACGAATCATGGATATAAGCGTATGAACCCGAAACAAAACAACAATCGACCGTGTGGGTCTTCGTAGACGAGCCATATCCAACGAAAGTTGTTTGTCGAAGAAACACTTCGAAGCAAATGGTCGCCTGTTTCTTCGGCAAAACTGGTCATGTGGCGATTGTTCCGCTTAAGCAACGTAGGACGGTCAATTCTGACTGGTACACCACAATTTTTTTGCCTGAAGTCTTCGGAGAAATTCGAAAAACGAACAAGAGAAGACGAATTATTGTTCACCATGACAATGTGAGCTCTTACACATCGGCTCAAACCAGCGCCTGTTTGACCGGCCAAAACGTCAAATTGATGGGTCATCCGCCGTACAGCCCTGACTTGGCAACCAATGAATTCTTTTTATTCGTATTTTCATTATTAGGCCAGAAATATATGTATATAGCAGCCCTCGTAGATGTTAGGTCGTAGTTTGAAAATATTATGGAATTAATAATTATCATTAATGTAGGGGGATATCGTAGCAGACCACTGCCTTAATGGGTCCCTTATTTAAAGATGTGAACTTTATGCAAAATACAAAAAGATTTGTATTTTGTTAAGAGTATTTGCTTTTTTCCAGTACTAGTAAGATTTTCTGGTTTCAATTGAAAAAAAGCAGATAAATGTAGCGAAATGTTTCTTTTAAAAAACATGACGCACTGGAGCATTTATCAGTTGAATTTTACATACATACATATTGAAACAAAAAGCATGAAAAATTAAAATTCAAACAAGACATTTCATTATTGCAGTAAAAATAATAGAAATAATTTATAGAAAATACGCATGTTATCAAAAATGTTTAATATTTTATACCTGACACCACCATAGAAGTAGAGGTTATTATACGTCTATCGTGACATTTGTTATGCTCAAATATAACATTTTCAACTTTTTGTCTGTGTCTTGAGATTTTATCATAGAGTGTTCTGTGAAAAGTTCAAGACTCTAGCTATTACGGTTTCAGAGGTAAAAGGCAGACAAATAGCGAAAATTATAGTATTATGTTTTAACTCTTTATGTACAGAAAGAAGCCTGATAAAAAGCAACTATGTATGTAAAATTAAAATAAATCAGTCAAGTGCGCGTCAGACTCACACACGTAGGATTTATACTATTTTCAGTACAACTTAAAAAAGACAAATTGCTTATTATTTTGACGTCTTATGGGACACCCTTTAATTTTTAATTATTTTCTATACTAAAGTATAGTACTAAATACCCTGTGTAAATATCAAGTGTCTGCCTGTAACGTTTAGAAGAGAAGGTCAACTTCCTCAAATAAGCGACACCCTTTTATTTTTATTCAATTTATTTTCATTTCTTGTTCTTGTAATCTGTGTAAATTTTAAGTGTCAGCTTATTACTGTTCAAATATAATGACTTTCTATGAAAATATCAGAAGCCTACCTATTGCGGTTCAAAAAATAAGGCATTATAAGTGAAAAACATGTTATTGCGAAATACCCTTTAATTGTTATAGCGTCGATGGCAACACATTTACTGAAAAATTTTAAACAAACATGTCACTGTCGGAACACCCTTTTATTTTTACTAATTATCATAGTGGACGTGGCAACATATCTTCTGTACAAATTTCAAAAGTCTACCTATTACGGTTCAACAAATAAACTATTTACGTGCAAACCACGACACTTTCGGAATACCCTTTAATTTCAAGAACCCTTCTATTATGATTCAGAACTTGGCTATATATATGAAAATCATGTCACTATCGGAACACCCTTTAATTTTTACTATTTGATATAGTGGCCATAGTAATACACCTCCTGTAAAAACTTCAAGAGTCTACCCATTATCGTTCAGAACTTAGGCCATATACATAAACATCACGTCACTATCAGAAAACCTTTTAATTTTTAGGCTTAATTTTGTATACTTGATTATAAAGCGAACATAGTTTTATTTACTGTCTCCAAATTTTAAGTAGTTGCCTCCTACAGGTTAAGAAATAAAGACATAAACGCAAATAACCCGTCACTCTCGGAACACCCTATAAGTTTTAATATCTGTTGCTATAGCGGCCACAGTAATACACCTTCTGTGAAAATTTCAAGAGTCTACCTATTATGGTTCAAACCTTAGGCCATATACATGCAAATCACATCACTATCGGAACACCCTTTAATTTATAGGTATAATTTTGTAAACTTGTTTATAAAGCGAACATTGTTTTAATTACTGTCTGCAAATTGTAAGTAGTTGCCTCCTACAGCTTAAGAAATAAAGACATAAACGCAAATAACACGTCACTCTCGAACCACCCTATAAGTTTTAATATCTGTTGCTTTAGCGGCCACAGTAATACACCTTCTGTGAAAATTTCAAGAGCCTACCTACTATGGTTTAAAACTTAGGCCATATACATGAAAATCGCGTCAATATCGGAACACCCTTTAAATTTAAGTTCATTTTTATACTTGTTTATATAACTGTGTTTCAGTTACAGTTTGTTAAGTGTATGCCTGCTACAGTTCAAGAAATAAACACATATATGTTTATAATATGTCTCTATCGGAACACCCTTTAAGTTTTCGAATTAGTTGCTATAGTGGCAACAGTTGTACATCTTCTGTTAAAATTTCAAGATTCTATCTATTACGGTTCCAGACAATTGAAGCCGGAGTTCCCCAAGGTAGTTTATTGGGGCCCATTTCATACTTATTGTATACTTCAGATATGCCAGCCAGTACCAAAGTCCATATTTGCTGATGACACACCTATTTTAAATATTCACAAAAGTCCCGAAGTCCCATCACAATATTTACAAGATCCCACGTTTTACATTTAGAAAAATGGTTGAAGAAATGGAGAATAAACGTGAATGAACAAAAATGTTCTCTTATAACTTTCACACTGCGTAGTAGGAACTCGTGCCTCCCTTTTCGCATAAATAATCATATGACCATTCAACTTTCAGACTTGAAATACCTTGAAATACATCTTGATCGGCGTCTTAGTTGGAATACTGTTAACACAAATTAATTTAAAAGCAGTCCAACTAAATTGGCAGAAATTCTACTCTCTTAGATTGCAAATTTCTATTGTACAAGTCAATTATAAAACCAATTTGGTGTTATTGCATTCAATTATGGGGCACTGCCTCACTGCCTGCAATGTAAAAAATTCAAAGGCGCCAAAATAAGATTCTGCGAACGATTACAGTTGCTCTCTGGTACAATATAAAAAACACGAATATTCACAAAGATCTTAAAGAAATAGCGAAACATGCAGTAACGTATTTAAAAAACTTTAAACTCATCCAATTTCTCTGACCCGTAACAGACCAAATGAACTTGGTAACATTTGGCTAAGAAGGCCGGACATTACTTCTCTCGACGGAACATCAATGGGATGACCCACACAAATGTTAGCAGCAACCGTGACACATACAAATTTTTACTTTACCATACGTAGTATAAGGTAAAAAGTATAGTAATCATGAAAAACATCGAGGACGGGATTTTAACGGATTTATACGTTTTGAGGTCTATTGAATCCATTCTGGCTATTTTCGCGATGAAGTCTGTGGGTGGGTGTGTATGCCACTATTTTTGTGGAGTTTGTACAGGTCATACCGTTTGACATATCAAAAATAAATTTAGTATGTGCCTTTGGTATATGGAGATGAAGGGTTGTGTAAATTTCGGAAGGGGCCAAGGGGTAGTTCCCTTACCCGCAAATTTTGTAAACGCTCTACAGGTCATACCATATGACATATTAAACTGAAATTCAGTATGTGTGTTTGGTTTATGGAGATAAATTTTGAATGAATTTTGGATGTATTCGGGAAGGGGCAAGGGGTAGTTTACTTAACACCACGAACCGAAAATAATTAATTTTTCGATTCGAATATACTTTGAACTTTTATTCTTTTTGTAATATATCCATAAAAATATCTGTTTCCATTGGGTATGATAAAGTTAAGTGTAGGCCACTCCAGATTTTGTAATGTGATATATTCATAAAAAACTCATTTTCCATTGGGTATGGTAAAGTTGAGGGTAGCTCACTCCAGATGCTTTTTCTCCACTTTCTCTTGGAAATAAGATATTTTTGGAATATATTGGTATCAGGATACTAACACAAACGAACACGAAGAGAAAGACAGACAGGAAATGAGTTACAGTTTTATTATATGTAAAGATACATAACTAAATTAAAATATCGAAAACAAATCCTGAAAATATGTTAGATAAGATCCTACCTTTACCCATTGGCAAGTGACGAAACCCGCCTTAGGCATTTCAAAAATATTACATAAACCGCCCTAAGTATACAATATATAACTTATACAGTTAAGGTTGAATATTTATTTGATTGTAACATCTACCAGTCGAACGTTGCATGACGATTTAGGTGACGATTTAATAATAATGATCATGATTAAAATTGCCACAATAAATTAATTCAATTATAAATTGTTAGAGAGTAAAAGGGAATGGATAGAATTCCTAATACAAAATACAAAAACAACAAAGCAAATAATGTTCGACACGACAAGTTAGTGTTTGTAGTCATGCTTCCAACGGGCTAATTGTCATCATTCACACACCAACTACACAACTGTGTAATTAAAATTAAACAATGAGATCAATATACAGCAACATTTTTTGTAAAGAACAGTGGGAAAGGAAAAAAAATTGAATTAGCTCACTGTTTTAACAAAATAGCAACGAGATACAAGATCATAAGTATTATTATTTGTCACTAAATAAAGGGGCGGTACTGTAGGGCGTGAGAAAAATATCAGCTATAAAACAAAAATACATACAGTAATTAGCCTCTAAAGACCTCAACCTCTTCATTGTTTTACATATATTTTTTAGCACCGACCTTTTTTATGTTTGCAAGGCGAAATCATCTCGAGAGTAGCCCCCTCAATCTCATGAAAAGAGTGCGTGGTCATGGAAGTTAGTTTTTAGTGGCACATCGTGATGAAATTACACCATCTTTTAACTTGAATTTCCTCAAACAAATCTGGTATTAGTTCGTTGCTATAATATTCGTTGCTGATTGTGCCATCTTTTTTCAAAAGATCAATAAAAATGGTAGAACAAGCATGTGGCTATTAATGGACCTGAAATGGAAAATTGTCCCAAGAATGAAAGTTTTGGTCGTGTTATTAGTAAGGTGTTTAGCTTTCGATATTCTGTTGCATAGCAAAATGGACCAAGAGCTCTATTCGCGGCCGTCAAGTCAATGCCACTGGCTCCAATAAAGCACTCGGCTTATGCACACCATGACGCATTATGTGACCAGCTATTCGCTAACACCTCGTAAGTAGTTCTGATTAGCAGAAGTATTGTTTCTACCCATCTTACTGAACCACATAGAAGATGATGCGTTTGCGTCCAAATTAAGAATAGTCGGAATGCTATTTATTTATATAGTCTATAGATGCAATTCTTACAAACTATGTATAACATGTGTTTATTTGTCTATACATATAATAAAACAGTAACGCATTTCCACCTGTCTGTCTGTCTGCTTTTCGTTTGTATTCGATTCACGATTTTGTGAGGAGATACCTTAGCATCTGGATTCCAATCTTCTTTTCGGTAAAAAATATCTCATTTCAAAAAGAAAGTGGAGAAACGGCAGTGAAAGTACGCAATTTTCGGTTTAAAACTGGGATATTTGAAACACGGTTGCTCACATCTTATTTTTGAAAGTGGGATACTTTAAACAATAAATGGCGTCAATTGAATTTGAATTGAAAAATTTGTATTTTATTTGTATCTTTACTTTGTGGAATTGCATTGTTATTAAAATATTTTAAACACCTTTTACAGAGATTTACAATAATTTTTAGTATTTGATAGAAATTTTAGAATTTTATCCAAGGCTGGGTACCTTTATATAAAGAAAATACGTATCTGGAAGGATTTTAGCAAAATTCTGTGAGGAGGTACCTTAGCATCCTGATTCCAATATAGGATACTTTTTTTCAGCAAAATTACCTTATTTCCAAGAGACAATAAAGTGAAAAAGCAGTAAAAGTACGCCGACTTTTTTTTACCGATTTGAAGGTAATGCATACTGTAATGCATCTTTTATTTTTGAAAAGGGATATTTTAAACACGGTTGTGCAATAGATGGCGCTGTTTTAAAATAATCACAAAATATGAATTACTTACTGCCAAATAGCTAAAATTTGTATTTTTTCTTTGTGGAATTACATTGTTATTAAAATATTTTGAACAATTTTTGCAGAGCTTTACTATAATTTTTAGAATTTTAAAAATTTATATAAATTTTAGAATTTTATCCAGGGATGGGTATTTTTATACAAAATAAATACGTAAGAGTCTTAAAATTTGGTGTGGATTACTTTCAAAGCAAAATAAAACAAAATATTGTCAGGACGCACACAATGTGTGTGGCAACATCTCGTCAATCATATTTTTATAAAAACCCAAGCATATTTCAAGGTAAATAGCATTATTATTAAACAAAGTTGTTGATTATGGAGTGCTTCCAACTCATATTTTTTTTTTTGCGAAAGGCAACTGAATCCATTTCGGGTCGGCATTTGACTGCAAAGTTCGAATGTTGATTAAAAAAAATCGAACTAACAAAAAAAAAACATTCCGCGATAAGGGTTTTCTAATTTATCCTCTATTTTCACCCCTCACACTCAGAATGGACCTAACTTTTGCTAACTTGAATTTGTTCCACAGTGTTATTCATATTAATATTGATATAACTTCTAAGTTCGAAGGTATATTAAACAAAATTTTTTCAGAAACCAAAAATTTTCTTAATTAGGTTAAATATAACTGTCATGCAAAGTTTCAAAAGTCTGTGTCAACTCCTTCTTTTTTTCCCATCGTTATATGGGAACAAAGCACTGGGCGTCGTCAGCTTTCTGGCAATATTTTGTTCGATTTTTCTTTTAAAGTAATCCACACAGTTATGGTTTATATGTTTACTTTGTATAGAGGTACCCGTCTCTGAGTAATTACTCAGGTTGTGCAACTTATGTTTTATATAACATGGCATTATTGAGAGTTCTGTAAATAGTGCCTAATTTATTGCTTACAAAAATAAAAGGTACTGCAAAGTTTTCAGTACCATTTTTATCTCTATTTTCTCTTGGAAATAAGATATTTTTAGGGGAAAAAAGTACCTTATCACAAAATTTTATTAAAATCCATTCAGTAGTTTTTAAGTGTTGCGAATACGAAACGGTCCTGATACAGTTTAATTAAATGTATAGATATAGACGAACAGTTTAGTTGCTCTAACGTATATGACCCTACAAACCCAAAGACAATCCTAATAAAACAGCTTTGGCTAGCAGGGTACATAAAAAATGATGCAAATTTTTTATTGCAAACAAAACAACAAATATTAAAATACAAGTACAAAAACAAATACCTATATATAATGTAATCTCTACAGAAGTACGAATCAAATGATATCGAAAATTAAAAACAAAAAACCAAATAAAAGCTAGCATTCAAAGCAGTAGCGAGATGATCGGACAAAGACAAATTAATTTACAAAATTTAAAAATTATGCCAAACCCACTGTGCCATGATTAAATAATTATTATAATACTGCTGTAGTTCAGTTTAATATCAAAAACTGTTTAAGACTTAATTTTAGTTCATCATTAGACTTGCAAACGCTTATAAGAACGGGAAAAAATAAAAAAAAATAATTTAATTAAAAAACTATATCAACAAAGTATAAAATTAACTTCAACACCAATAACACACATTAAATATTATTATTTTAAATTTACCGGTTTTCTAAAAATAAAGTTTTACCAAATCCTTTGTTCTTAATTGATGGCATCGTTGGCAAATATTTTTAAGAATAACAATGGAAGTGTGAGCGATAAAAATTACACTAATCATTCGTACAATGCGAGCGCAAATCAAAGAACAATGAATTCGAATAATAATAATAAAACAATGTGTGAGCAAAGTGCTGAAAATATAAGAGATCTATCAAATAATTCAAGTTCGGAAAGTGTTAATAATATTTTGGATAAGGCAGGTATTTGAACTAACTGATGTTTCTTTGAAATTCAATAATAATGAGTGATAAAATATTATTAATTTTAAAGTGTGATAATAGATTTATTTCCTTTAACACCTCTCGATTTGAATATTTGTTTTTTTAGATTTCTAATTGTTGTTTTATTTGAAATTTGAAATAAAAGCAACATTAAAATATATCATTTTTGATGTCTCGCTAAACATATAAATGCTGCAATAGCAAAGTTAAAATGACTTAGTAGTGACTCCACGCACGAAATTGGAGCAGTTTAGGAAGTGTTTTACTTGAAATTTTTGCAAAAAAAAATTTACCGGAAATTTAAATGGGAAATTTTTAGAGAAAAATTTTTACCGGACATTATAAATTTTTACTGAAAATTTTTATAGATTTGCAATAGCAAAGTTAAAATGACTTAGTAGTGACTCCACGCACGAAATTGGAGCAGTTTAGGAAGTGTTTTACTTGAAATTTTTGCAAAAAAAAATTTACCGGAAATTTAAATGGGAAATTTTTAGAGAAAAATTTTTACCGGACATTATAAATTTTTACTGAAAATTTTTATAGATTTTTTTTATCGTTACTTGTCTAGTCGAATTAGTCGAGCTACTGTAGTCGAGTTACTGTAGTAGGATTTTGAGTCAAAAGAGTCAAAAATTACAATTTAAAAAATTTCAAAGCTTTTAAAGAGCTAGAGACGTTTTCTTGCCAAATGAAGTTTTTTGAAAAAACAACTAATCTATTTACTCATAAGAAAAAATATCTATTTATCCTAAATAATTACTTATTATTTAAGTAAAAATTAAAGCAATTAAACATATACTTACAATATTAACGTCAGTCACAAACAATTGAGCAAACGGACTCAATGGGAGCGATGGTTTTAGCAATTTTGGATAAGATTGGCTCATAACTTGTTGCTTTAAGTTTCAAACACGACTCTAAATTTTTATTTATTAGTTGGCTTCTTTCTTTTAATTATATCCATGAAAGAGGACGCTTGCTCGCATAAATACGTTGATACGAATATAGCCAGCTATCCAAATGCCAACTTCTTCAACTTACTGTAGAAATTTAGAAGACTAGTCTATTCACGGCATTTATTTTACGTTGAGTTACGTGCATACATACATTGGACCTCCTACTGCTTTTCAACTCTGTAAATTTTCCACTCCACAAAGCTTTACTTAAATCATACAGACCTATAAGCCTTTTATCAAATATGTCAAAGCTGTTTGAGAGGATGTTGAAAACTAAGCTTAACCCTATTCTAAGCGACAAAGGATGTATTCCAAACCATCAATTCGGCTTCAGGAAAAAACATAGTACGATCGATCAAACTCACAGGTTAGTCAATGTTGTTAAGAAGACTGAAGAGAGAAAATACTGCTCTGCGCTTTTTATCGACGTTTCTCAAGCATTCGATAAGGTATGGCATGAAGGCCTTATATATAAGCTAAAACTGAATTTTCCCGTAAACCTATATAAGCTGCTAGATAGTTATTTAACCGAACGAAAGTTTATTGTGAAAGAAGGAGATTTTTTGAGCTCACCCCAGCCAATCGAAGCTGGAAATCCCCAAGGTAGTATATTGGGGCCCTTTTTATACTCATAGTATACTTCAGACATGCCAACTAGTAACCGAGTTCACACATCGACATTTGCTGACGACACAGCTTTTTTGAGCAGTCACGAAAGACCCGAAGTAGCATCACGATATTTACAAGACCACATGTCCAATTTAGAAAATTGGTTGAACAAATGGAGAATAAAAGTTAATGAACAAAAATGTACTCACATAACTTTCACACTGTGTAGAGAATCTTGCCCCCCTATTCGGATAAATAACCAAACGATACCTCAGCTTTCAGACGTCAAATATCTCGGCGTACATCTTGACTGGCGCCTTACATGGAAACGCCACATAGAAACAAAGTTAACACAAATGAAGTTGAAAGCAGTCAAACTAAACTGGCTTATTGGCAGAAATTCTACTCTAGCTTTAGATTGCAAACTTTTATTATACAAGTCAATTCTAAAACCAATACGGTGTTATGGCATTCAATTATGGGGCACTGTTCAGCTAGCAACGTAGAAAAAATTCAAAGGCGCCAAAATAAGATTTTACTTGAAAGCAAACCACTGCTTTTACGAAAACATAGGTTGGGTCTATTTTCCTTTGAGTTTTGATGCAGCTCATTTGATTTCGCTGTTTTCCGGGTGATAAATTTCATTTAGGAAAGTATTTACTTCTACACTTTATCTTTGGAAAGCCATCGCACTTTGTTATGAAGAAGGAGGTCGGAATACTGCCGATGCTGTCCTGAGGAGGGGTGCGGTTAAAAGCGAGTGCAAGTGGCTGAGAGATAAATCGGTGCCTAATCCTCGATAATTCAGAACGATTTTGACATTTTTTTTTTTATAAAATAAATAATATTTGCTTATGGATCTAAAGAGCTTCACATCCAAAGAGCCGCATGTGGCTGGCGAGCCACAGGTTGCCGACCCTTGGGGTTCTGTATTAAACAATGCGTTACTGGAAAAATTCGTTCTTCAGCCGTACCGTTCGTATATGGAATAAACTCTCTGCAGAATTTACTTTCAATGCAGAGTTTATAATTTTATGTTTCAAAATGGCGACTTGCATTTTGACAAGGCTTCAGGAGTTCCACGGCTCGATAGCGCTCGCCATTCATCGTTACGGTCATTTCAAAAGAAATGAGTACCTATTATGTCGCCAGTGTGTAACCCGCTCTAAAGAGTCAATTTTAATGGATGTAATAGTGTGTAGCTCGAAATATTGCTTATTGACGTAACCATTTAACCATAATAAGCTTTATCACTAAACACAAATTATTTAATAAAAATAAACATTTCAAATGAGTTTAATCAGCCAAATTGCTGCGCAATCACACGAACTGTATTCTCTTCGGTACGCATATTTCTGTGTCTGTGCGAAAACGATCAACAACTGCACGAATTACAGTTGACCGTAAAAAGAACAAAGTGCACTATGAACTTCGTAAACAGATTTATTTTTTTTAAGTAAATTTTCAGAATTAGAAACCGTCGTTATGGCGTTAAACGATTCATGACTGATCATAAATGTTCCAGTTTGACAAACCATAGTTATCGATATCGATGGTTTTCATGTATGTAAAATAACATCCGATAATGATATGTTCAGGAGATTTATGTGAAATGCCATGAGCATAATTTTTGTGGAACCGTCTAACCTGTTTTACTCTTTAATATATAGTTCTTTTTCATCCCTTTTATGGACAAGGCGAAAATTTTATTATAACAGAAATATAACGAATTAAAATGTCCCAAAAAATATTTGTCATCAAATTCTACCATGAGTCTCTGAATAAGCCAAAAAATGTACCCTAAAGGCCCATTACGGAATAAGAGATATCTATTCTGTTTTAGTTCGTTACATTAAAACTTAGACGCAGGTAATTTAAGCTGTTAAGCTGCCATTAATATAAAAATTAATTGCAATCAATTTTATAAAAAGATTTTCCCAACAGGGGAAGTACAATTTGAAATAAGAATTTTGTATCTGGAAAATCATTGCAAGCAGGCAATTTCTTTAACGCATGACTTACTTGTTCGTATTAAAAAAATATTTCAAATTTATCACGATTAAATGCAAATTATAAATCGTTAAAACCATGTAAACTTTCTCTGCATGTAAATCTTAAAAATAAATACTGTTTTTGTTCATTTCTTACAGAACAGTTGCACAGAGAAAGGTATCGCATATTCAACATTGATAAACTTTATACTTAAGGTTCAGAAGGGGTAAAATCGCTGTTCAAAAATTTTAAATTTTAATGTTTAAAAAACAACGTGTTCAATTTGAGAATATAGTGCAGTTGTAGTCATAAAGATATCATAAAGTATGAGAGAGGTAGAAAATAGGATAAAACCCTAAACCTTTGAAAATTTCTAACAAAATTATGGATTATAAATTTTAATGGTGGATTTTCATTTCTAGGTAATTGATGATATTTCTGGTTCGGTTACATTTAGTGTGCCCGAAAAAACAACTATACAATGCGAAAAACACGCAGAGGAGAGCGATGATGAATTGCAAATTCATGGGAGGAGAAGGTGAGTCAACATGATTGTGATTATACAATGGTCAAAGAGTTGCTTTTTAATTTGTGTAATAAATCATAGTTTTTAAAGAAGTAAATTTTACTGTTCTCATACCTTCCGGTCAAGACCTACGTCACGTTACAAAAGAAAATCAAAACTTCAACAATAACAAAAAATATAGAACATAAACAAAACAAAACAAACTATAGATTTCAAGCGTCAAAAGAAATTGTATATTAGGTCTGTTAGTTCGTGAAAATGAGAGCAATCATTATTTTTTCTCATAAAGAGACAAAGGTACACAAAAGTACGGGAACATCAAAAACCAAATTTTTAACACAAAATAAAAAGTCAGTGTTTTGGAAGTTTTGATAATGTTGAGGAACCTTAACATTTCACATTTAATATCTAACATATAACATGTAACATGCTAACATTTCCATATTACTAAAAAACACAACACTATTACATCCTACTCATTTTTGCAACTACTAATATAAAATAGACAAGAACAAATGTAAAAAAGAACATTGTATTACAGTCCACTTGTGCTCAAGCATTTACAAAAGAACTTAAAATTAAAACTAAATTAAATTAAAATCAAATAAAATTAAAAAGTGTTTTAATTAGAGCTATTGCAGATCATATTTTGGTCCTCCTCGCCAAATTGTGAATCAAGTGAATTAAGTGTTAAAGTGGTTTACTTATATGTTTGGTAATTGGCAAATTAGGAGCTCCAATTAACACCAAGTTAAATTGGACACTATTTGCAAAAAGAATTTTATAATTTACACGTGTACATTGTTCGGTTTCGTGGAATTATAAGTTGGGTGCTCCGCTGGACACAACAACAAAACAAACAAACAAAGCGCATCAAGCGAAATAAAGAAAGAAAATCAAGTGTGGCTAAACATATAAGTAAAAAGATATCAACAAGTGTTCTACAAGTGTTAACAAAACACACAAACAAAAACCTATTATGTATGTATGTATCAACGGTCAGTTGCGTTTGCGTACATACAAGTCTACATAATTTCAACAAGAAAAGAATTTATACAGTTACTATGTTTAAATTGGTGGTTGTTTTGCATATAACCAAAGCAAAAACAAAATTCGTTTGGTTGTGAATCGTCGGTTACAAAAACAAAATATTTGCGTGTGCATAGAAAATAAAAGCATTTTGGCAAAAACATTTATGTGTATACAATACCATAATTAAATCAACACGCGACGGGCGACAATCGTTTTAACAACGTGTTACAATAAATAAATATCTTTGATACATATTGATTGCAAGTATATAAAGTTTATAACAAAATTTGTCAACAATAATCTGTAAGTACAAGCTTTTCATTAATATTTTTTATAATGTCTACAATTAAAAATATACAATCGAAACGTCGTGTGGAAAAAGCTTCTATTTCGCGGGCTGTTACATATGTAGAAAATCCTCCTGCTGAAATTAATGCTGCACAAATTGAAGCTCGTCTTATTCGTTTAGACGCTGCTTATGAAGAGCTAAAAGAGCTTACAAAAGAGTTATACAATTTTGAAGACGATAAAGATTTTGTTGATCCTGATGAAGATTTTACCGATTACGAGGGGAAATATTTCTTCGTTAAAGGGATTTTTAAAGAGATGTTAGACTCTTTGAAATCTCGTGAATTATTTTCCGAATCACAAACTGACGCATTTAATCGTTTAGCTGAACAGCATTCCTCATTATTAAATAGAATTGACTCGCCATTTAACAATCGTATCGGTGACAATGATTTACCAAAAATTAGAATTGAACCGTTTACTGGAAAATACAAAGATTGGCCAGCCTTTAAAGACATTTTTATTAGTGCTATCGATTCTAAGCCTAATTTAACAAATATACAAAAATTTCATTATTTGAAATCGGTTTTGAAAGATGATGCTGCAAATCTCATCAAGCATATGCAGATCACAGACTTGTCGTATGCTACAGCGTGGGAGCGGTTGAAAGAACGTTTTGATCGTCCTCGACATATCGTAAATTCATACATTGAAACCTTTATGGCTCTTTCATCAATGAAAGAGGAAAACTCTGTAGGGTTGAGAAAAATATCGGACATTTCTAATGAGGTGGTAAGAGGCTTGGAAGCAATAGGCTATGATGAACGTGATCACTGGTTAATTTATATTCTGAAAAAGAAAATTGATTCCGATTCTCGTAGAAAATGGATTGAAAAAACAAGAGATGAGGCAAAGCCTACGATTACCATATTCTTGGATTTTTTGGATCAACGTTGTGAAGAAATAGAGCTCGGCAAGAATTCAGAAAAGAGAAGTCACGTCAAATCAAACACTTCAAAACATTTTTCGTCCGCTGCATTGGTAGCTACTAATGATGCGAAGGGTTGCGCAGATTGTCGTTCTAGTGAACATCACATTCAAAAATGTCCTCATTTTTTGTCACTGTCTATCGATCAACGCCGTAAGTTGGTCAAGCATAGACAGCTATGTTTTAATTGCTTGCGTGGTGGACACACGGTTTACAACTGCAACTCCAAAAACAAATGCCGTTCGTGTCAACGCAGCCACAATAGCCTGTTACACAATGCAAATCAAAATGATAAAAATTATCACGAAGATTCTGGTCGCGATTCGAAAACAATAACTGTGGAACCTGAGGTCACTCAACAGGTGTCATTAAATACAATACGGTCAAAGCCAG
Organism: Phasia obesa; assembly: GCA_949628195.1. Lineage (NCBI taxonomy): Eukaryota > Metazoa > Arthropoda > Insecta > Diptera > Tachinidae > Phasia > Phasia obesa. Next base: position 77,298,901 of record OX451218.1, read on the forward strand.
ACGCTGAATTTTCAAATAAACTCGACGTTAAACGCATTTTACCAACTGCACTGGTTGATGTTCGCAATCAGGCAGGAAACTTTGTCACGTGCAGAGTCTTACTTGATACTGCATCGGAATACTCATATATAACAGAAGACTGCATCAAACGCTTGGGATTACCACGTAAGGCTTCACATATGCCCTTGTCGGGGATTCAATCAATTAAAGCTGATCCAACACGCGGTCACACAGTTATTCACGTTAAGTCAAAAGTATCTAAAACTTCTATGGATACGTTTGTACATATTTTGGGACACATAACAGCATCCTTACCACGATCTTCAATTACCGGTCATGATTCTAAGTTGCTAGGCAATCTTCAACTTGCTGATCCACATTGGCATCGTTCGTCACCTATTGACATTTTGCTAGGAGCTGATGAGGTTTGGGATATTTTATCCATGGAAAAATTAAAAAACGATCAAGGGAAAGTTATAGCTGTTTCCACAATTTTCGGTTGGGTGGTAACATCAGGTATTTTGCACTGTGAAGGTCATGTCCCCACAACATTACTTACGTTAGGTGACCTTGACAAATCAATTCGGGCATTTTGGGAGATAGAAAATTGTCCTCAAGCTGAAGCAAAGTTAGATGATGACGCATCAATAGTTGAACAACATTTCAAGGATACTCACAGTAGACACACTGACGGAAGATATATCGTTGAACTTCCTTTTAAGGAAAAGGATGTTAAATTTTCTGATACGCACAAAGGCGCTTTGGAACGTTTTAATGCTACGGAACGCAGGCTCTCTCGAAACCCTGCACTGAAATCACAATATGTTAAGTTTATGCAAGAGTACGAAAGTTTGGGCCATATGCGGGAGTTGTCGGTAAATGAAATCAATGTTGGTGATAATCGCGTTTATTACCTACCTCACCATCCAATTATTGGGCCTAAACTAAGAGTCGTTTTTGATGGATCTTTTCAAGATACCACTGGTGTTTCTCTCAATGATAAGTTACATATTGGTCCTGCAATTCAACGCAATTTGTTTGCTGTTTGCCTTAGATTTCGTTTACATGAGTTTGTATTTTCTGCTGACATTGTCAAAATGTTTCGGCAAATTTGGGTCGCAGAAAATCACCGCAACTTTCAAAGAATTATATGGAGAGAAACTCCTGATGAACCTTATAAATATTTTCAACTGTGTACAGTGACATATGGGACTGCTTCTGCTCCATTCCTCTCTGTAAGAGTTCTTGAACAAATCGCCTATGATTACAAGAAATCTCATCCCAACGCGGCTAAAATCCTACTTGAGGACTTTTACGTCGACGATGTGCTAACGGGTGCCACATCTAAACAACAATTACTAGCGAACTGTAATGAGCTTGTGAATCTACTCTCACAAGCAGGTTTTCAACTGAGCAAATGGGTTTCCAACTGCGATTCACTCATACCCACAACTCATAATACGCCAAGTTTCCTGCAGGGAAATGGTGACAACGCTACAAAGGTACTCGGTATACGTTGGAACTCCAATGAAGATGTTATTGAATACAAAATCTGTTTAGGAGATCCTCAACATGCTACAAAAAGAAGAATTTTGTCAGATGTTGCTCGAATCTTTGACCCACTTGGTCTGGTGTCTCCAGTAGTTATAAAATTTAAAATACTTTTCCAGGAATTGTGGCTCATGAATCTGGGATGGGATGATCCTCTACCTACAGAATTAGCAAACACCTGGTCAAAATACAGAGAAGACTTACACGTACTTGATACCCTAAAACTTCCTCGTTTTATACCAAATCGAGACTAAAAAATAACGTTGCATGGTTTTAGCGACGCGTCGATTAAAGCATATTCTGCAGTTGTTTATTGCCTCGAAATAGATGAAGATGGCAACGCTCACATCTCATTAGTTGCATCTAAAACCCGTGTCTCGCCGTTGAAACAAATCTCACTACCTAGGTTGGAGTTATGTGGAGTATTACTACTGTCTCGCTTAATTCAATCGGTCGTTTTATCGCTGCCACACAAGAATATAAAGGTACATGCCTGGTGCGATTCTACTGTTGTATTATCTTGGTTGTCCCTCCAGCCAGTCAAGCTTAAAACATTCGTAGGCAATCGTACGGCTGAAATATTGGAAACACTTCCTCGAAGCGCTTGGAGTCACGTCAGTATAAAGGAAAACCCAGCAGACTGCGCTTCCCGAGGTTTAATGGTGGACCAGTTGTTAAATCATGACATCTGGTGGACAGGCCCCAAATTTCTAAAAGATGGACTACATGATCAAACGGATCATACGTTTCAGTTAACTTCAGATAAATTTCAAATAGAAGCAGAAATGAAAATTGATGCAGTGCACAGCTTGACTACGCGTCAAAATTCATCTGAACATCCATTGGAAGCTGCGCTTCAAAATACGTCGACGTGGTGGAAATTTCTACGTGTTATAGCGTACGTTAATCGTTTTATACAGCTACGTGTACACAAAATAAAACCCTTAAATACTTTTCTAACATTTGATGAAATTGAAAAGGCTAGAAATAGTTGCCTGAAAATGGCTCAAAATGATTTTTCGACAGAACGAGATAAATTACAACGCTGATTAGATCTCACCAAAATCTCACAGCTGATTAAACTTGCACCTTACATCGATGAGCAGGGACTCCTGAGAGTAGGAGGTCGAATACGGCATTCTGAATTTGCTAACAATATTCAACATCCTATAATTTTACCCAAAAAACATAAAATTACAACTTTAATTATTGAAGATCAACATGAAAGAAATCTGCATCCTGGGGTGTCAGCATTATTTGTTATAATTCGTCAGCAGTACTGGGTTATTGGAGCAAGAAATCTCATACGACAGGTAACTCACAAATGTCTAAAATGCTTCAGGCAGGCTCAGCACACCACACAGCAGCGGATGGCAGATCTACCTGCAGTTCGTGTTCGACAAGCATTTCCATTTCAAAACACCGGTTGCGATTATGCCGGACCTTTTACCCTAAAGTGTAATCGAGGACGAAATGCCAGGACTTCTAAGGACTACATATGTTTATTTGTATGCATGGTTACCTCCGCAATACACTTAGAACTATCAACCGACTTAAGTACTGAATGTTTTCTGGCCGCTTTACGCCGTTTTATGGCTCGCCGTGGTAAATGTTCTGCAATCTTTAGTGACAACGGCAAGAATTTTGTTGGCGCTAAACGTGTATTGAATGAAATGTACCAACATCTTCAATCGGAAAACCACAATGAAGCAGTAACAGCATCCCTGCCAAAGAAGGTGTAAAATGGAACTTTACTCCACCGTACTCGCCACACTGGGGTGGCATATGGGAATCGGGCATCCGCTCGGTTAAACAACACCTGCGCCGTGTACTCAGCAACAGTATTCTCACGTTTGAGCAAATGCACACACTGTTAGCGCAAATTGAAGCTGTCATCAACTCTCGGCCTTTGGGTTATGCACCAGACACAGAAAGCAACTACATTTCTCCATCACATTTCCTGATTGGTAGGCCCACTACAATGATTCCAGAATGCAATCTCACCAATTTGAATAAAGGCAGGCTTGATTATTGGCAAAATATACAGTGCATGTTTCAAGGCTTCTGGAAGCAGTGGAGTCGAGAATATTTGACCTCTCTACAGCAGCGCCCAAAGTGGTTCAAAAATCAACCGAATATTCAACTCGAAGACCTGGTTCTGGTAAAAGAAGATAGGACCCCTCCCTCGACATGGATCACCGGCCGTGTTATTGAAGTCTTTCCAGGAGACGATGGTTTAACCCGAGTCGTGAAGCTCAAGACTATAAGGGGAACGATGACTAGGAATATTACTAAGATTGTAAAAGTACCCGTATGCTGAAAGTGTCTTTCAGGGTCTGGCGGGATGTTGAGGAACCTTAACATTTCACATTTAATATCTAACATATAACATGTAACATGCTAACATTTCCATATTACTAAAAAACACAACACTATTACATCCTACTCATTTTTGCAACTACTAATATAAAATAGACAAGAACAAATATAAAAAAGAACATTGTATTACAGTCCACTTGTGCTCAAGCATTTACAAAAGAACTTAAAATTAAAACTAAATTAAATTAAAATCAAATAAAATTAAAAAGTGTTTTAATTAGAGCTATTGCAGATCAGATAAAGTAATTTAAATTTTTGTTACTTTTGAATAAATTTTTTATTTTCTACATTTACATTGGAAATTATCTGTAGGAAACAAAAAAAAAACATTTTAAGTACGGGAACGCTTTTCGTGCAAATTGGGATCCCGAGGGATCCCAAAGTTGAGTAAAGAAACACAGTTATTATCTCTATATTAAAATAATAATATTACTTAAATGATAAAAAGCAACTAGTATTTAGTTTAATTGCCATTTGATTTTATAACAGCTTGTAGTCTTTTTGGCATCGATTCCACAAGTTTTCTAGTAACTTTGGAAATAATGTTCAGCCATTTCTCCATTATCGTTGATTTGAGAGAGTGCTTGCTTTTGATATCCTTTTTTGCTCATTTGCCGATCCAGATGTTCAAAAAAATTTTCAATGGAGTTTTGATAGGGCGACTGGGGGATGACCCAACTGTTTTGGAGAGTGGTAAAACAACCATTCTTCACTATGTTAGCAGTGTGGTTGGGATCCTTGTGTTGCTGAAAGACCTAAGTACGATCAAAGTCAATTCTTCGACGCTCTCTTTTAAAATGTTTAGTTAATATGTTTTATTTATAGTCTTTTCTATGAATACCAAATTTCCTACATCATTGGCTGCCATACATCCCCACACCATCACCGAACCACCACCATGTTTCATTGTAGACGTTACATTTTGCTGGGCAAATTCGGAATCTTTCGTCGTCCAAATTTATTCCAGCTTTTTCTTACCAAATATTTTAAATTTACTTTAGTCACTGAAAAATACATTCTTCCAGAATATATTGAATGACTTTCGTACTTTTTCGTAAACTCTCAACGTTGACGTTGATTGATTACCGAAATGCACGGTTTTCTTCTTGGAACTCGTCCATACAGCCCATTTGATGTAGTGTTCTGCGTATTGTGCTGTCACTAACAGTAATACCGTTAGTTATATTTCCAGATATTTTTACAGCTCTTTCTGTTGAGTTGTTTTCGAAATTCTCGCACAATGGGCCGTATTTGAGTAGCGTTTAGTTTGGCTGACCATCCAGATTTTGGGCGATTTTATAAATTTTTGTATTTAATCAATTATATTGTTTGCAGTGTTGTGACTTCTTTTAATTATTAAACCGATCTCTAACAAATAAAGGGTGTTTTTTATAGAGATATAAAACTTTAAACTGCAATAAAACAACGATGGATTATTCGATTGACATGCATTTTATTTATTCGAAAGATAATCTTGTTTCATTACATTTTAAATATTATTTCTGACATATGACCGCCACGGCTGGCGCGGATGTAGTCCAATCTGGACGTCCAATTTTCGATGACTTTTTCCAACATTTGTGGCCGTATATCGGCAATAACACGGCGAATGTTGTCTTCCAAATAGCCAAGCGTTTGTGGCTTATCCGCACAGACCAATGACTTTACATAGCCCCACAAAAAGTAGTCTAGCGGTGTTAAATCACAAGATCTTGGAGGCCAATTCACAGGTCCAAAACGTAAAATTAGGCGGTCACCAAACGTGTCTTTCAATAAATCTATTGTGGCACAAGCTGTGTGACATGTTGCGCCGTATTATTGAAACCACATCTCCTGGACATCATGGTTATTCCATTCAGGAATGAAAAAGTTAGTAATCATGGCTCTATACCGATCACCATTGACTGTAACATTCTGGCCACCATCGTTTTTGAAAAAGTACGGACCAATGATTCCACCAGCCCATAAAGCGCACCAAACAGTCAGTTTTTGTGGATGTAACGGTGTTTCGACATACACTTGAGGATTACCTTCACTCCAAATGCGGCAGTTTTGTTTGTTGATGTAGCCATTCAACCAGAAGTGCGATTCATCGCTAAACAAAATTCGCTTATGAAAATCGGGAACAACGGTAATCTTGTTTCGAAATAAAATTGCACTATTTGCAAGCGTTGTTCAGGCGTGAGTCTATTCATGATGAATTGCCAAACCAAACTGAGAATAAATCACTTGACAGCTGTCAAATCGGTCGCCATCTTGAAAAGTAATGCCAACTTAAAATTCTATACCTCTATAAAAAAAATTGTGCTAAAATTTTACGAACATCTATTGTGGGTTGTTTGCCCATTTCTAAAAAGTACAAAAAGAATTATTTTTGAATTTCTTGTGACAACGTCTATTCAATTAATAATTTTTATAACTAGTTATTATAACTGTAATAATCGTAGTATAACAAATCACAAAAATAACGGTTATTTTTGGAAAATCGTTTATTACTCGTTATGCATAAGAGTTGAACAATTTCTTTTGACGCTTGAAATCAGAAGGTTTGTTTGTTTTTGTTCTATATATTTTGTTGCTGTTGTTAGAGTTTTGAATTTCGTTTTTAATAAAACTTAAAAGAAGTATATATATTATCTAAAAAATATAAAATATTAATTTAAATTTTAAAGAAAGTTATAAATGACATTTTTTAACATAAACGCCAAAGGTGTACAGTTTCTTTCGACGCTCACAGTAATGACAAGTAATTACAACTCAGATTTTTCAATTACAATTACATATATTTGTTATCTACTCTAGTAACTGTATTTAATTACAGCTACTTACAAAGAGTAATTGGGACATTATTTCATACAAAAAAAAAATGATTAATATTGGGTCTCTCTGCACAATCAGTGTCAATGGCTTCGAAGTGTATTCAATCGAGCGGTAACATTATATTTTGTATAAATATTTGAATATGAAAAATCTATTCGCTCTATTGATGCCGTAATTGCTCATACTTGACCTTAAGCTCAACCGTGTGACCACTTCAAAGATTATTCAGGTGTAACACAAACGTTTTTTCGCAGTTTTGTAGTTGTGGATTATGCATGGTTCCATCATAACACATCAGACACCAAGGAACAATCAAAGTATGTGGCTCTTTAAGCAACGGCCAACAAGTCCATGTCCATAGTTGTTTGAGTTGCACTGGTTGCATTGGTTGTTATTTACATCGATTACCTGAAAAGGGTAAAACGATTACCGACGAATATTATTCAGTGCTTTTGTGACAGTATCAATTTAAAGCAAAAAACGTCGATCATTTAGCGAAGAAAAAAGTGTTCTTCGATCAACACAATTACGTTTTCCCACATGTAGTGTCACTAAGGCAACAATTCATGAATTGCGCTACAAACTGCTAAAGCATCCAACATACTCCCCAGATTCGACCCTTTCCAACTATTTCCTGTTTCCAAATTGGAAGACATGGCTGAGAAAAAGTAAAAAACATCATTGAAATAAATGCCCATTTTGAGAACTTTGAGAAAATCTTATTATTTCTATAAATGCATCAAGCTTAAATGGGATTATGTTGGAAAAAAAAATTATTTTGAGAAAGAAAGGTCGTTAAATTGCCCGTGAACATTGTTTAAATAGAAAATATTAAATTTAAAAAACAGCGAATGTGTTTTCAAATCATTTTGATTCTTCCCCACTGTGCAACCGAAATTAGTTTAGGTATGTATCGATGTAGATGCCTGCATTCCATCTTAAACGGTATTTAATCGATAGCGGTGTCCAGAATCTGTTGCCAACCTTAGTTTTCAATTAATAATATGGTTGATGTCTGTGCTCTAGTATAAGCTCATCTCAACACACATTGTGGTTAATAAAAATGCTGTATTCAAAAAAAAAAAGACAATAACAATAAATACAAAATTTGTCTTAAAGTGTGCTTCAAGTACTTTTTTCTAATAACTTTATCAAAGAAGAAAGAAAAGTATCATGAATAAACTGAGGGGAGAAAAACGGGTATGTTACTTATAAAGGTGTTCCAAAATTTACACAAGACTTGAATTAGATTATTTTTAATTAAATCATAAAGTACACGGAATAGGAGTAGTATATAAGGAAAATGGCATCCATGAATGCTTGGTAGTAAGTAAATAACCCGATAAATTGAAATCTAATAATGTCTAATGCAGAAATTTGATTGCTTCACGTGCAGTGTGCTATAAAACCATAAGTCGTTCATATCAACATTGTTTAACTTAGGGAGAAAAAACTTTTTTATCATATTGCGATACCAAAAACTAGTAACTATCATTGCCTGACCAGCTTCATGTTTGAAGAAATATTGTCCGTTTATGCCTCCAACCCAAAATCCAAAACAAACGCTATGGATGCTGTTGCACTTCAACAATCACATGTTGGCGCTCTGGACCCCAAATGCGTCCATTTTAACGATCAAAAGAATCATTGAGAATGATTTAGGATGATTTTCCTTGAAAAATAGCTTTCCAATGAAAACTCAATGTTCACTCGTGTAATTCTTCACGTTCAGTAATTCAAAACCATCAGCTGTTAGCAGTCGTCAGTTTTTGCCGACAACTCAGCTGTTAATGATTAATTTGGATAATTCTTAAACCAAATTCTCGAAACTATATCACATAGATCGAAATACATCAGAAAAATAGGCAATGTCCTGCTTTACATTTGTGCGGAAAAGGTATTAATTTTATACGATTATTTTTATTTTTTCGCCTTTACTTTTTTTATAGCTGACAGCAAAAATTAGCAGTATAAAAAGCAAAAGCACAGCATTTTTATTTAGGCTTTTGTTTTTTACTGTTTAAGAAAAAGAAAACTGGCTAAAAGTACAAGAAGCAAGGCAAAGACACTTCCTATCTAGCTGATAAAAAAACGTACAAATCTGTGAGACAAGCGAACAAGATATAGAGACGTATAAACAAGTGCTAATAGCCGAGCTAATATGTGCTGATAGCCGGATGAGCAAGAGATAATAGCAGCGTAAATAAGAGTTTCTGGATAAAATGCATTAGAACAGGCATATCATAGAAAAAAATTAAATATATACATATATCGTACACTAAATCATAAACAGTCAGAACTAAAAATTCACAAATGTTCAGAAGAGCCTAAATACCATTTTTAAAGCATGGTGGTAATTTTATAATCATATTGATAACAGTGATACAAACGAAATTAGTAAAAATATCAGTTAAACCATCTTCAGTAGGTATATAAATAGGCTATTATTGATTAACATTTTTTCATGAGAAAATTTATACAAACCAAAAAATTTAAGCTCGTTTCTATAACTAAAGTGAGAAACTTTTCTTATAAAAATATAATAGTCATTCTGTTAACCAATGCTCCCTAGCTAATCCAGGTTGTCCCCTAGCTAACTCTAAAATTTTTAAAATAATGTAATAGAAAAGTTCATCGTTATCTCTAGCTCACCCTGTGTAAAACAAGATGTCTATAATAATTTCATGTTAAAAGTTTCTCACATAAGTTACAGAAACGAGGAACAGAATACCCAAATAAATATTTTTCATTCAGGCGACTGCCTCGTATTCTTCATGCGACTTGTTTGTGCTTCAATTAGCAACTGTTTGTGCAGCTACTAATGATTTTAGAAAATTTTAAATATTGGAAACTGCTAGTGATCTTCAAATTGACACATTTCAAAAGCTATTGGTCCATTTTATTTTTAGCATTGGTTAACTATGGCATAAATATGTAGTCGTCGATTTTTTAGCCATCAAAAGTACAATATTTGGGTGGCTTTAGCTTACATACTGTAAGCTGTTTAAACACTGAACACATTTATACAAACCTTACCTTTCGTCAGTGTGGAAGAGTATAAAAACAATTATAGTATTTTATTAACTTTAACTGATATGATCAGATGTAGTCGTATTGTATTGATGTTTTATATGAGATAGTTATGCCAAAGATTTTTATCTGTGCAGTCTCTTATCTTTAATTTAAGTAATGTTCACTTTAAAAAAAAAAAAAAACTTTATATTGTTATTACATTTCTAGGAGTATTAACTTATAGATTTTTATGAAATCATCTTATTTATTTATGACTGCAATGTATCAATTCTTTTCCCTAAAAATAGCAAAATTTCTTAAAGATTATTTAAAATTAATTTAAGTACATACATATGTATGTATATAAAAAGTGTAGCGAATTATATAATACCCAAAGAATTAATTTAAATTAAATTCTTTTAAAGAGACACCAAGAAAAGCCAGTCACAATTTTAAGTCAACTTAAATTCAATTAACCACGAAAAACAGTTGCGAGCAAAACAAATATTAAACGCGTTGATATTCATATTATTATTATTTTTTTTTTGGATTCAGACCAAAAAAAAAATGGTAAAAGGCAAAGGTACGAAACTAAAGCGACAGGGTGTGATTGCCTTGGCTTCCTCCAAAATCTGGAGCGCTATCTATACCTTCGTATTCGTATAGGAAGTGAGACTCCAAATTCAGCTAAGTAAAATTAATTAGATTTTAATGGTGCTCCTCCAGTGAAAAACAAAACTTGAGTTTATTGGTTCTCCTCCAGTAAAAAATTGAGTTTAATGGTGCTCCTTCAGTTAAAAGTTGAGTTTTTAAAATGATGCTCAACCAATGTCCGACTTATTGGAATTAAAATTTCTAGGTTATATACGATAACCATGAAAAGTAAATAAATCCAGAATATAATTCTGGAGGGATGTTATTTGGACCAGGGGCTTTGCGATTTTTAGGGTTTAATCGTCGCTATTATTTTCTCAATGTTTCGGGCGTGTGTGGGAATGTCGTGTCTTTCTACATGGTGTTGACATCAACAGATTTTTACACTATTGGCTTATCATAAAATGAAAACAACTGTTTTGAGTTTTTTCCATTGTTTACATAAATTTCAGAGATGCCAGCTGAGCTTTTTATGGCTAGCCTTTTTTTAGCTCATTTTGACGCGATTTGGCTTTGAAAAGTTGTCATCATTTGGTAAAATGCATCCCTGATATGATGAGGTGCCATACAACTGTCAAATTTTCATCCGTATTTTATCCCAATATCTTAAAGATTCATTACATATTATGTTTAGACCATATTGAATTCATACCAGATGGAAGTGTTGGCTTAGCTAAATATGTTTTGCTTTCCTTTTTTGCTAATGTCTTGTCAAAAATACATTAATTTGTATACTCGTATGCTAATAGAATGTCAAAGTTGTTGTTTTGTTGTAGTTTTTGCCATAGTGCTGTCACCTTGTATCAATTCGTCTTGGTTTAGACGACACCATTCGTGCACTTTTCCACCCCGTCTACATGAGACATAAAATGATAAACATTAACACTTACATCATGTTAACATGGTTGTTTAAACATTTGCTATAAAAGCTGTTTTATAACATGGAAATGTTGTTGTTATATTTTAGTTTGAAAGTTATATTTTCAAACAGTGCCATCTGTTGCTCGGCCGAACTACTGCCATCTGCAAGCAAAATAGGCATTCAAACAACATTGTTGCAAAACAGAAAATTATGTTCAAACAGAAAATGACATAAACACGTATGCGCCACCTATAACATAATTTCGTTGCTCTGCCGGCGTCATACTTATGTTTTGTTCAAATTGATGGCTAGTGAAGACGGCCTCTTACACAAAAGTTTCGCATGTCGAAGACTTCTGTGTTCATGATCGCATGGTAAATGTAAAAGGGTTAAGGGTGATGGGTAAAAAACTTTCGTTATTCTTCTTTTAGTCCTAAGATATGAATACTGATTGTTAGTTCAAATATTTTGAAGATATAAAAAATAATATAAAAAAAGAAATTTCTTCGCCGAATTAATGTAGAGACTTACTAGAAATTAGCTAACAATTTATTCAAAAGTCTGTACATTTTTCCAATTCTTTAAAGAAACAGAAACTTGCGAGTTGAATACAAACAATTCATGCATTTTATAGACATTTAATTCGTTTATAATGATGAGGATCATGTTGTTTGTTGTTGATAAAGATGAATATGAATAAAGCGAAATTAAGAATTTACGCCTGTCTACTTTATACTTTAGTTATTTGCTGTTACTTAGTAAGTAGTAGCTAGCAATTTTCTTATTTAGTTACTGATACACTTACTCAGTTTATCTACTTTACAAAAGACTGACTGACTGACGGACGGACTGAGAGAATAGAACGAAAACGAAAGAGTAGTTAGGTTAAGTGATTTAAGAAATCACATCAAATTATTCAGTATTAAAATGAATTTGAGACTGATAAGAACTTTTGTAAAAATAATGTGCGAACAGAAAGAATTCCGAAGCGGATTTAAAAATGTATTTAATGTGATTTCAAGTGATGCGAAAAATCTATTTAATATTTAATTAAAAACCGGAAGATACAATTTATATCTTCGTTATTGAAGAAGATAACATTTTTTAAATGAACAAAAATCCAACAAAAAATGTATTATAATAAAAGTTATTACGATTTTTCGAGAGAAAAAAAAACAATAAAATACTTTATCATTATATTGCAAAATAAAAAAGATGTGATTAAATCTTTTAAGTAAAAAAACAAATCGCAAAAATTAAAAAAAAGAGTCGCAAAAATTTTAATTTCGTCAGTCACCAACAGAAATTGCATCAACATTTAAAAACTATTTCTACCATAACAATTGTTTGAACATTTGACAAATCAATGAATTTTAGTTGAATCTAATTAACTTAATTAGATAATAGCGAAATCTCTACGTTATCAAGGATATAAAAAATAAACTTCAGAAATAAAATAATCTTGGTAGGTAAAATATCACAACTGTTTTCAAATATCAACATACTTTCTAGCAATACTGGAGAAGGGGGAATTAAACTTTGACCTTCCATTGGAAACATTCCATTTAAATATTTTCCTGACGGCCTTAAATTTTAGGTCTTCTAAAGCTTTTAAATTACTTCTTATTTATTACTAGCTGTACCCATCACTTCGTCAGCGTCTTTACAATATTTTGTTCGATTTTGCTTTGAAAGTAATCCACACCAAATTTTAAGACTCTTTCATAGCGCTTCAGGTATAGTTTATGAGATAAAGCCTTGAGTTATGGTACATTTTTGTGTAAAAACATAACAGACGACGGCAACCAAGGTGAATTAAATACTAAGAAAAACTGATAGCCCAGGTGAATATCTTCTTTTATATGTTGTTTTTACCCTTTTATGTCAAAAATTTTTTACATTTTCTTTGCGACACATTTTAATAAATAAAATTTTAAAATAAAAATTTATTTCACTCTAAGATTACGTTCTTTTATTTTTATTTTTCACGTTTTTTTCACTTTTTACTTTAAATATAATAATATATTTTGCAAAAACTAACAAAACGTTTGTGTTTTGTTCAAAAAAAATTGCTTCTTTTTTATTTTCTTTTGAATTTTTCTTTGGGTTTTTGACAACTGTGGGTGTTTTTACAAAAACAAAATTGCCTGTGGTTGTTTTTGTTGTAACATTGCGATTACCTAGTATACAATTCGCCTTGACGGCAACGATATTTCAATACAAGTTTGACATATGTAAGTTACCGTTCAACGACATTGCCGTTGAGATTTCATTTGCTTGTCGGTTTTTATTATTCTCTCATATTTGTTATCTTACTGCTAAACGTAAACAAGAGCGTAAGGCGTAAAATAACTGGCAAAAATTCTCAATGTGATATCGAGTGGACAACCCACCTATTGGCCCACTGATCGACAAAAGATACCTGATGTTATTGATTTTGGTGTGGTTAAGGGTATTCCGAGAGAAATGATTAAAGTTGAAGCGTCACTTGATTTATCCTCAGATCATTCACCCACTCTTGTCTATATATGGAAACAACAAAATATCGTGTCACCAACAACTAGCACAAGCATAAATTGGTTGAAATATAGGAAGTTTCTCAGTACTCATTGTTCGGAAAACATTCCGCTAAGAACACCAGAAGACGTGGACCAGAGCCTAATAGATTTACCTCGACGCAACTGCACAATCAGATTATTCATTATGGCGGGCATGTAGAAATCTTAAAGGACAGTCGTACGTAAGCCACCCTTGCGTACTTCTTGTGGAGACTGGGCAAGAAATTATACCGAAAAAGACAATTTATTTGTGGGACATTTGAAGAAGGTTTTCACTCCAAATATAAGTACTGATATAGTTGAGTTGCCACCAGTAGAGACTAGTGCCGAAATACCCCTAAGATTTCAATTTAGCCGATTAATAACGGATTTAAACACCAAAAAGGCCCCTGGCGTTGATAAAACAAGTAACAAGATGTTAGTTGAGTTGCCCCGTATAGGTCGCAGAATTATTCTTTTTATTTTTAATGCCATCTTACGTCTTGAGTACTTTCCCACAGAGTGGAAGGTATCTTTGATTACTATGATTCCTAAACCAGGAAAAGACCACACAAAAGTAGAATCATACAGAGCTATAAGCCTTTTATCAAACATATCAAAGCTGTTTGAGAGAATATTAATAACTAAGCTGAATCCAATTCTTAGCGCGAAAAGATGTATTCCGAACCATCAATTCGGCTTTAGGAAACAACATAATACGATCCAACTAACACACAGATTAGTAAATGTAATTAAAACGACCTTTGAAGAAAAAAAATACTGTTCTGCGCTTTTTATCGACTTTTCTCAAGCATTTGATAAGGTTTGGCACCAAGGCCTAATATTTAAGTTAAAGTAGAACTTGCCCGAAAACTTATAAGCTCTTAAAAAATTATTTAACGAATAGAAAGTTTATACTAAAAGAAGGAGATTTTTTAAGCTCGCCACAGCTCATTGAAACCGGAGTTCCTCAAGGTAGTATTTTGGGAACCATTTTATATTTGCTGTACACATCCAATATGCCAATTAGCAATCAAGTGCGCAAATCAACTTTTGCGGATGACACAGCTTTTTTAAGTATTCATGAAAGTTCCCAAGTAGCGTCACAACTTTTACAAGACCACATACTCAATTTGGAAAAATGGAGAATAAAAGTGGATGAACAAAAATGTACTCACATAACTTTCACACTGCGTAGGGACTCATGCCCTCCTATTCGCATAAATAACCAAATGATACCGCAGCTTTTAGACATCAAATACCTGGTTATACACCTAGACCATCGCCTTACTTGGAAAAGTCACATAGATTTCAAGTTAACTCAAATGAAATTAAAAGCAGTACAACTAAATTGGCTTATTCGCAGAAACTCCACCCTGAGCTTAGATTGTAAACTTCTTCTGTACAAGTCGATCCTCAAACCAATTTGGTGTTATGGCATCCAATTATGGGGCACTGCCTCAGCTAGTAATATAGAAAAAATCCAAAGGCGCCAAAATAAGATTCTACGTATGATTACACTTGCTCCCAGGTATATAAAAAATTCGAACATCCACAAAGACCTAAACATGCCATCAGTCAAAGCAGAAAGAGAGAAACATGCAGTAACGTATTTAAAGAAGCTTGAATCTCATCCAAATCCTTTGGCGCGAAACACTAAGTGAACCTGGTTACATTCGACTAAAAAGAAGAGATACTGCCTTTCAAATTACAAATGATTGTAATATCCGTGAATCAAACATTAATTTTGTCTAGCATTGGCTGGACTTAAAAGTATATTTTTATGTTAGACTTAAGATATGAGTAATTATTGTTAGTTCAAAGACAATAATTACAATAATTACTAATACAATAAATAATAAATGTTATATATTTTTTTTTATTTTTAAAATCTAAGTCATATTCGCGATAATTGCATCGCTATTGGAACACCCTTTAAATTTTAGGAATTGTTGTTATAATGGCCATTGATACACTTTCTATAAAAATATCAGGCCTAGCTATTGTGGTTCAAAAAATAAGGTAATAAACGTGAAAAACATATCACTGATGGATCACCCTGTAGTAATTAGTAATTGTTACAGCGACCGAAGTACAACATCTACTGTAAACAATTCAAGAGTCTACCTATTACGTCACTGTCGGAACACCCTTTAATTTTTATTATTTGTTTAGTTTCCATAGTAATAAAACTCCTATAATAACTTCAAGAGTCTACTTATTATCGTTCAAAACTTAACTCTCGGAAAATCCTTTAATTTTAAGGTTTAATTTTATATACTTGTTTAAAAAGCGCACATAGTGTTAATTACTGTTTGTAAATTTTAAGTGGTTTAAATAAAGGCAAATAACATCTTACTTTCGGAACACCCGATAAGTTTTAGTATTTATTGCTACAGTGGCCACAGTTATACATCTTCTGTGAAAATTTCAAGAGTCTACCTATCATGGTTCAAAACTTAGGTCTTATACATGCATATCACGCCACTATCAGAACACCCTTTAATTTTTAGTTTTATTTTTTTAGACTTGTTTATATAGCGTACTAAGTTTTAATTACTGCTTGCATATTTTTAGTGTATTCCTCCTACAGTTCAAGAAATAAGCAGAAATTCGTGAATAACACCTCTCTATCGGAACACCCTATAAGTTTTAGAATTCGCTACTATAGCGGCCACCGTTGTACACCTTCTGTGAAAATTTCAAGGGTATACCTATTATGGTTTAAAACTTAGGCCGTATACATGCAAATCACAGCACTATCGGAACACCCTTTAATTTTTAGGTTTAGTTTTGTATACTTGTTTATATAGCGAATTAAGTTTTAATTACTGTTTTTAAATCTTGAGTCTATGCCTCCTACAGTTCAAGAAATAAACACATATTCGTGAATACACCTCTTTATCGGAGCATCCTATAAATCTTAGTACTTGTTACTATAGCGGCCTCAGCTATACACATTGTGTGAAAATTTCAAGCGTCTACCTATTATGGTTCAAAACTTAGGCCTTATACATGCAGATCACACCACTATCGGAATACCCTTTAATTTTTAGGTTTATTTTTTTATACTTGTTTATATAGCGAACTAAGTTTTAATTACTGTTTTTAAATCTTGAGTCTATGGCTCCTACAGTTCTAGAAATAAACACATATTCGTGAATAACACCTCTCTATCGGAACACCCTATAAGTTTTAGTATTTGTTGCTATAGCGGCAACAACTATACATCATCTGTGAAAATTTCAGGAGTTTAACTATTACGGTTCCAGAGATAAAAGGCGCTGACAGACGGACAGACGGTCAGACGGTCAGACGATCAGACGGACAGACATTGTAGCAAAAACAATAGGGTTTCGTTTTCACCCTTTGGGTGCGGAACCCTAAAAAACATACATAAATAAAACATACATTAATTAGTTTATTAATTCTCAGTAACGACAAATCGTTCCATTACTGTCGTTTGTTGTGTTCCTGCACTATATACATTTCTTTGTGTACATATTTACTTTATATAAAGGTACCATTACTGAAGAAAGATAGGCTTTATATAATATTCTAAAATTTATAACCTAATCTTATTGTACAGTTCTGTAAACAATGATTAAAGTGTCCCGCTGACAAAAGTAAAAAGGTGGTAACAAGTTTAGATCCGTAAAATAGCGTACTTTGACTACTTTTTCTTTTGGAAATGAGATATTTTTACGAAAACAAAGTATGCTATATCTGAATCGAGATACTGAAGTACCTCCTCATAAAATTTTATTAAAATTCATCCATTCGTTTTTATGTGATGAGAACATAGATAGACAGACAGTCAGACAAAAATACCAAAAATTGCTGTTTTGTATTCTATTTCAATTACAATCTGCACAAGCAACAAGATTTACAAAAAAAATGTTCATGTACAAAAATGGTCCTGTTACAGTTTTATTATACATATGTATATATATATATAAAGAGAGAATATCTCTTTATTTTTCTACGTAAAGTTTGTAATCTCTCATTTGAAAGTATCATTTTCTTAAACAGAGTATAATAAGTGATACTGCTTATAAGACTACAACTTGAGTAAACGACTCTAATCTGAGTAGAAGGCGGTAGTCTGAGTATAAAACGGTAGCTTAACTAAAAAAAAAAATTGTTGTTTGAGTGTAAGACTATATTCTGAGTATAAGAAGGCATTCTACACACATATGTAAGTTAGTCTAAGAAAACATTTGTATAAGACAGTATAGTACAATAGTAGCCTAAGTACATATAAGACAGTAGTCTAATTATGAGTCTAAGAGAGTAGTCTAAGTACAAGACAGTAGTCTGATGGAAAGTCAAGGTATGAGGTAGTCGAATATGAGACAGTAGTCTGATTACAAGACAAGAGTCAAAGTATAAAACAGTAGACAAGTATGAGACGGTAGTCTGATTATAAGACCGTAGTTTGGGCTTAATACGATAGTCTCAGTATAAGAAAGCATTCTGTTATAGGCAGATAATCTGATTATAAGGTAATAGTCTGAGTATAAAACAGTAGTCTGAGTATGACACAGTAGTCTGAATATAAGACAATATTTTAAGTATAAGACAGTAGTCTGATTGTAAGACAGAGGTTTAAGCATAAGTCGTAGTCGGCTATAAGACTGTATGTAGCCTAAATCTAAGAGAGTAGTCTTAGAGTTAGGCTACATGGCAGTAATAGACGAATGGGTCTGGGTATATTTCACTAAATGATAGTCGAACATAAATGCCTATTTATAAAAAGACCGTAGTTTGGATATAAAACGATTTTCTAAGTATAAAAGATGGAAGTCTGCATATAACATGAAAGTTAAGGTGTAAATCAGTAGTTTAAAGACTAAAGTTTTCGTATAAGATACTCTATATCTATATTGTATATATTATAATAAAATAGTAACTCTGTCTGCTTTTTGTTTGTGTTCGCATCACGTAAAAACTACTGCATAGATTTTAACAAAATTTTGTGAGGAGGTACCTTAGCATCCTGATTCCAATATAGGATACAAAATATCTCATCAAAAATATATATTACATTTCCGAGAGAAAGTAGAAAAAAGCAGTGAAAGTACGCAATTTCCGGTTTAAAGGTACCTGAAATTTTTTATTATACAATAGATGGCGCCAATTGAATAAAATTTGTATTTTGACTTTGTGGAATTACATTGTTATTATTACAAAGATTTACAATAATTTTTAGAATTCATATAAATTTTAGGATTTTATCCAAGGCTAGATACGTTTGTATAAAAAAAATATGTATCTGGATGAATTTTAACAAAATTTTATTTGGAGGTACCTTAGCATCTTGAATCCAATAAAAATAACTTATTTCTAAGAGATAATAAAGAGAAAACAGTAAAATTACGCCGACTTTTTTTTTTACCGATTTAAAGGTCCTGCATACTTTAATTATTATTATATTTTAAACACGGTTGCGCAACAGATGGCGCTGATTTAAAATAATGATAAAATATTAATTACTTTCTAGCAAATAGCCAATTGAATAAAATTTGTGTTTGATTTGCATTTTTACTTTGGGGAATTACAATGTTAATAAAATATTTTAAACACCTTTTACAGAGCTTAACAATAATTTTTAGAATTTTTTATAAATTTTACAATTTTATCCAGGGATGGGCACCATTATATAAAGTAAATACATAAACCATAATTAAAGCACTATAAAAGTTAAGAGTCAGGACGCCCACGACGTGGTGGGCACAGCTAGTTAGATATATTATAAGAATATAATATTAGTTTAATTATAAAAGGGTAAGCGTAGCTGAAAATGTTGTAGAGTAGAAGAAGGTGGTCTAAGTATATAAAGACACTCTCCATATAAGGCAAAAAGCGGTAGACTTATACCCATATTTATAATAAATAAAATATATCTGAAACATTTTTTAGAACAAATTTTTTATAGAACGGTGGTCCAACATAAGAGTATCATTCGAATATTAGCCGGTACTCAGAGTAAAAGTATTCCGAGTATAAGACGCAGGTCTTGATACAAGACTGTAGTTTAAGCATTCTAGAGTAATCTGCGTTGAAGACATTGTTCTGAGTATAAGACAGTAGTATAAGTATAAGACCTTATTCTGATTATAAAACTGTATTCTAGCTATGAGTTATTTAAGTAAATCAAGAGATTTTGTATTTCAAGATACGAAGCTAAAAATAAATATGAATAAAGAAATTAATTTATATATTTCCTTTAAGATCTATCAAAAATATATTTTTTATTTTAATAACTTTTTGTACAAACATTTTTTGTTATCAATTTTTTTTTTGGTTTTATTGCTATTTAAAAATTGTTGGTGGTAGGGTTGGTTCAATTTTTATTTCTACACAAGTATTTCAAATTTTTTTGATTTCAGATAATCAATTTATATTACCTGACATTATATCGAACAACGTGTTTTTGGCTATGAATACTTTTATTGTTTTACTGTTTTTCATAGAGAAAATACGCATAGATACTATTTATCTTATCCCCCAGCAAATACATTGTGTTTTTATCATAAAATATTATTCATAATGAGCAGAATATAAACTTACATATATTTTATTAGTTTTCTTAACTCACAGAGAAGTATGGTTATGGCCAGATTATATTTTCTGTAACAAAATATGGTTGCAATGAACAAATTTTATTTGTTTAAACATTATTTTGGCCACGATAAGCAAGTTTTGGTTAGAATTTGTTTAAGAAAAATACAACATGGTTGGTTTAAATTAAGTATAAATAAAATAAAATAAATTAAAATAAAATAAAATATACTCATTAAAATATTTATAAATAATTAATTAATTATTTAGGCTTTAGTTCTTTTTTATAAATAATTAATTAATTCATTTAAAAATATTTAAAATAAAATTAAAAAAAAATAATAATATAAATATAATAATAAATAGTAATAATAAACAAACAAATAATGTTTGGCGAAACAAAAATATTTTATAAGTTTTGACTTTAGTTCTGTTTAGATCTTGAGAACTGAATTTTATGTCTTTCAAAAAATAATAAAAAAAATGTGTAAAATTATTTATAACATAAAGTAATTATTATTTCTTGCTTATACATATGTATTTGTATCTTTTATTATAAAAATAAATAAATATTAAAATAAATATTCATATAGGCCTATCCTTAATGACATTACACAATTTTACCCATATTTTTATCATTTAATTTAACCATATAATCTATAGTCCATCATAAAATAAAATAATTTTATTATGATATGATTGACGTTTATTATAATATGTTTATGCTTAAATTAATTATGGTTATATTTTACAATGTTGTTATCAGGTTAGACAATACTATAATTCTAACATAACAATATGGTTTCACTACAACCACAATGCAACTATAATATGTTGGTCTTAGAATATGGTAACCTGAACCATTTTTTTTTTTTTTTGCATACACGAGTTCTTTGCATCTTAGTTTGTTGATGTGAATTATTTTAGCCAAGAGTTGTCAAAAACAGAAATTATATTTTTAAATTTTATTCATAGACTTATTCGTTCAAAAAAAATCTGGAGCGGCTTACACTCAACTTTACCATACCCAATGCAAACAGATATTTTTATGGATATATTATATAAAGAATATAAATAAGTTCAAGGTATATTCGAATCAAAAAAATAATTATTTTCGGTTTGGGGTGTTAAGTAAACTACCCCTTGCCCCTTGCCGATAATACCCAAAATTAATATAACTCTTCATCTCCATATACCAAAGGCACTACTAAATGTGAAATTCGTGCACGAAACAGTTAATAGCTGGCCCATAATTTGATGAATGTTTGCTTTCCAAGAATCAAGAGTTAGAAGATTGTTAGCATAAACTCAATCCTTAACTTAACTCCACAAAAGAAGTTCAGCGGCGTAGTTCTTGGTGGCCAATTCATTTTAAAGAAATGTCAAAATACACATATAGAATATTTCTCGTGCAACACGGCCAAAACGATCCTTATTGTGTGGCTTGTGGTAGAGGCCTATTGTGTCCATAAATTCTCATCATCCAATTTTTTTAATTTGAAAGGAAAATTTGTCAAAGTCATGTGACTTGCGATCAGAATTTATAATTTTTATCCTTAACAAAAAAGAACAGGATTTTCATATATTTACCCCATACTAGAGTTGGGCATAATAAAGGGTGGTTAAATTTTAAAGGGGCCATGTTGATTTTAAATAAAACACGAATTATTTAGAAAATTATTGTCATTTTTTGATAATATTGTTATGGTTTAATTATGTATGGAACAATATATCGACCAAATGGCCCCCGCGATCTCGGCAGCACAACTCTATCCGATGCTCTAAATGTTCGATGACTCTGAGGCACAATTGAGGTTCTATGCCGTTAATGTGCCGAATTATCTCATCCTTTAGCTCTTGAATTATTGCTGGCTTATCAACGTATACCTTTTCCTTCAAATAACCCCAAAGAAAGAAGTCCAACGGTGTCAAATCACATGATTTTGGCGGCCAATTGACATGGCCACCACGTGAGATAACACGGCCATTGAATTTGTCGCGCAAAAGAGCCATTGTTTCGTTAGCTGTGTGGCACCGTACTGTTGAAAGAACATATCGTCCACGTCCATAGATTTCAATTCGTGGCAATAAAAAGTTCATTATCATATCACGATATCGTACCCCATTCACAGTAGCTGCCTAGCCAGCCCATAAACCGCTGCAAACAGTCAGTCTTTGTGGGTGCATTGGTTTGTCGACAATCACTCTTGGATTATCATTCACCGAAATGCGGAAATTCTGCTTATTGACGAATCCACCGAGGTGAAAATGTGTCATATCAATGAAGATGATTTTCTTTGAAAATTGATCATCCACTGTTGCCATTTCTTGCCACCATTTTGACCATTGCTCGATTATGTATCTTTGCATGGTTCAAATTGAGTTAGTCTGAAATTGAGAAATGTCACATTCATTCACATTCAACATCGGTCCTTAAAATTTAACCATCCGATAGTTAATTCCTCTGAATCATTCAGATCGTACAGCGCGATTTAATGAGATAGACCGTTGGTTACGTTCATCGTTCATTATTTTAAACAGCAACTCAATGCAATTCTTATTACGCACAAATGTTAAATGTAGCAACACTTCATAATTGTAAATAAATGTACGAAATTCACTCGCATTAAGTTATTATTTATTTTTTATTCACTTCTTTTTTATCAGCTTTCTTATTATTAAAGATTTAAAATTGAACTTTGTTGGATAATTTTTTTATGTAAACTTTTATAGAGCAAAATGTCAAGTACCTGATCAAAAGCACAAAATAAACGCAACGAACGATGAACGATAAAAAAGAAAACACTGACCAAGTCAGAATCGTTCAGTTATCTAAATCGTTCAGTTACCTGAATCGTTCAATTGAACTAGGTCGTACGTGACCGGCACACCGCTACTCCATACATATTTACTTATCCACTAAGTGAAAAACAAGCCTCTCTAACAATCAAACGAGCGCAAAATAACTGTCAAAAATTCTAATGTATATAAAAAATGTATGAAGCAAACCTAAATAGCTCGGCGTCAAAGCTTAGTAATTGAAAAATCCAATTTCGACAGAGCGTTAGGTAGTGAAGTTAGATGCAAACAAGCTTCTATTTTTGTTTTTTTGTGTAAGAGTGATGTCATTTTAGGTACTTTCTGCTTTATCTAGCGATTTTATATCTATTTTGCGTTTAAATTTATTGGATTTTATTAAACAAAATATGTTAACATTATGCTGGTAGCACAACTGGGACGAACGATAAATTTCGTCCAACACGACGAATTTCTATAAAATAAAAATAAATTAGTTATAAAGTAAAAAAACTTTATTTATTTTTTAATAGTTGAAACTAGAACCAAACAAGGTCACATTGTACTGTTGTGTTCGCCGTACGCCGGCGTAAGAAATAGAAATAAATCTAATTCAGTGTTCGCCGCGTATCACGAATTTTGACCGCCGTCTTAATTGTGTGTGTTTTCATATACATATATGTGTGTTATTTTTGGCGACGAATATTCGCGGCCAAAAATTCGTCATTCGTCCAAGTTGTGTTCCCAGCATTACTATTTATTACAGAGCTTTACGCTCTTATTTAGGTTTGTTCAAAGCTAGACGCTAGGCAGCTTTGCGCGCTTGTTTAGGTTAAGCTGTAGCAGACTTATCACTGAAATATGTACGCAATATAGAAACACTTGTATAAAAGATTTATTTTATTACATTTGGTGGTTGTTAAACGGTTTATTTTTTAAAATATAGAGAAACAGAAACGGGATTGCCAAATCCGCACAACGAATTGGACCATAAGAATTTATCTTAATTTGTAGTTAAATCTAATATTTAAATAATCTGATGTATATGTTCTTAGAATAAACTGTTTGCTCCAATTAAAGGTTTTATTTAGCTTTAAATATAAATTTAATTGAATTTTCAATCGGTTCAATTATTTACTTAATTGGATGATAATTTTGTTCTTTCTGAATTAAGAATATAATTGATTTAATTAAAATATAATTACGTTTGTATCTGAAACTTATGTGTATTGAAACTACTGTGTATTACTATTACTTTTTAACTTGGCTGTTGTATCACAGTTTGTACCATAAATTTCTTATCTTTCTTGTTAAATTGTGATTTACAGCCTGTTAAAATTATATTTTGTTTTTCTTCTTCTTCTTTACTAAAAAAAAAAAAAATGGTCATAAATAATTAAAATGATTCAAAGATATTTCAATTTAAAATTTGGGTAGTTTATATAGGTGTCCCCAATAGGAAAGGCTATATGTTTAAAATTTACTTTGTGATAAAGCATTAAACACATAGACGACAGCAGAATACCGACTACAGCATGTCAAAATTAAAATACACACTTTTATATGCAAACGATTATTTTGACGACATCATAGCTACATGGCTACACGACCACTGTTGTGGCTGTAGCCAGCTTAGGCTAATTTCTATTTTTGTTTGCGACAATTTCATTTTATTCAACAAAAGAAAATGTCACAAAAATAAAAATACAAATTTATTTACAATCAAAAGATTTTGAGCAAGGCGAATTGAATACTAGGTAATCGCAATGAAGCAACAAAAACAACCACAGGCAATTTTGTTTGTGTGAAAACACCCACAGTTGTCAAAAAACAAAGAAAAATTCAAAAGAAAATAAAAACAGAAGAAAATTTTTTAGACAAAACACATTTGTGTTTAAAGCTTTACAATTGTGTGACAGTGCTGCACAGTGCTTCGTTCCCATATAACAAAGGGACAAAAATAGAGGCAGTTGTCAGATATTTTTTAAATTTGGTATACAAACATAAAATGAATATGAATTTTTGGAAAAATCGATGCGAGGTCACGCCTACCGCCCATGTGTTCGAAAACTGAAAAATGTGAGTGTAGCTTCAATAATATCCGGAAAATTATAAAAATTGGTCATTGCTGATAGGCATATGTATTTGTAACTTGAAACGTTTGTGTAAATTTTTATTCAAATCGGAGCAAGGACTTAAGGCCCTGCTATATACCCTTTTTCTACTTATTTATCCAAATTTGGGTAGAATCAGCTTATTAATGTGGGAACTACAAAAAATCACTTACATTTTAAAAATCATGTAAATTCATGATTTTTAAAATGTAAGTGTTCCAAAAACCGAATTTTTCAATTTGTGTTAAAAAATGGGCAATAATATTTGAATATGCTGTTAGAAAAAGAAAAATAATTTGTATTTATACTCACTCCATCAAACCTAACACAAAAAAATAAAATAATATAAAACTCATGTTTGGATTTCAACAAAAAAAATTATTTTTCAGAACAATAGAAAAAAAAAATGGCAATAGTGGATGATCAATTTTCGAAGAAAATCATCTTCAGTGATAAGGCACATTTTCACCTTAGTGGATTCGTCAATTTCCGCATTTGGAAGAATGATAATCCAAGTGTGATTGTCGAAAATCCAATGCACCCACTAAGAGTGACTGTTTGGTGCGGTTTATGGGCTGGCGGCAACATCGGGCTGTGAATGGTGTTCGCTATCGTGAGATGATAACGAACTTTTTATGGCCCGAATTGGAAGCTATGAATGTGGACGATATGTGGTTTCAACAGGACGGTGCCACTTGTCACACAGCTAACGAAACAATGGCTCTTTTGAGCGACAAATTCAATGGCCGTGTTATCTCACGTGGTGGCCATGTCAATTGGCCGCCAAAATCATGTGATTTGACACCGTTGGACTTCTTTCTTTGGGGTTATTTGAAAGAAAAGGTGTGCGTCGATAAGCCAGCAACAATTCAAGAGTGAAAGGATGAGATAATTCGGCACATTAACGGCATAGATCCTCCATTATGCCTCAGCGTCATCGAAAATTTGGAGCATCGGATGGAGGTGTGCCACCGAGGTCGCGGATATTTTATTCCATACATAAAAGAACCATACCAATATTATCAAAATAAAAAGCAATGACAATAATTTCCTAAATAATTTTTGTTTTATTCAAAATCAACTATATATAAAACTATATATTTTAATTTAACTACAAGTATATTCAAATAATTTAAATCTAAATTTTGAACTAGTTTTTAAAAAAATGCATCTTTGAAAATTATTTTCGTGAGACAACTAAAGCCATTTTTCTGTTAATTCATATTTCATAAAAATTATGAGTTTATCGCCCTCTCGTGGCAGCAAAAGCAATTAGAAAGAGTATTTTTGTTAACATTTATTTGAGATACCTTATTATCTACCAAATCTATTTATCTGTATTTAATCACAAATTTTGTCCATGGGTCAAAGCAAAATACTCTGTGTGCAGCGCCGTACCGTTGGAATCATGTATCATTCACATCCATTTATTAAAATACGTAGAATAATCAATAAACAGCCAAAAACTATAATAAAATTAATTACAGAAATGATTTTCACAGTCTCAAGAGTTTAAATATTTATAGTTTATTTTGATTTTATCATGAACCTTATTAATAATTAAATTTTTTCAGAGACCGTTTCCGTACCCGCCGAAGAGCTTCGATAGCCCCTCTGCCGGCCCTGCGCTTAAATGACAAAGAAATGTTTGCAAGTGATTTCGATGCGTACAGTTTGGCCAGCAATCAAGCCTCTATAACAAGTGTTAATTCTTTGGCCAGTTTGTTGAGAGAAAAAATCCAGGTAATCCAGCTTAAAGACAACTCATTTATAAAAATTATATTTATAATTATATTTTTAATTTTTTTTATTTTGTTTGTAGGCGGTTCCCAATATGATACGCAAAAAGAAACGTGAAACTAAAGATTATAAAATTAAAATCTTTGTGATTTTAATGTTTTTTATGGTGATATTTTTGGTAAGTTCAAATTGAAACTACGCGAGTATATTGTTATTTAATTAGCATGTATGAAACATTAAAAAGATAATAAACAAATTATAAAAATTTTTATTGTTAAGTACTAAAGTAAATTGTAGATTTGCTCGACTTTTGGCTTCTCTTTAACATTAAAAGCATTTGAATCAAACTCATGAATGCAACATTCGTGTAGTCAGAGCAATAAAATTCAGCACTTATGTAGCTGCTGGGTTCCGGGCCATTGTAATGTTGAGGGCAACAAGATTGCTGATGAACTTGCGAGACTGGGCTCGCTGTTAAGCCACCGATTAGTCACTACTACAGGATGATATCAGACTGGGTAGTCAGGAGAATCAACGTGTCTTGGGAAGTAAGGGGGGATTGTAGAGTTTCAAGGTCAATCTGGCCTAGACTGGACGCTGCGAAAACTAAAATACTTCTGGATCTAGACAGGAAGGTTCTAAGAGCCGTTATAGGGTTGATCACAGGTCATTGCGCCAATAGGGCATTGGCGTCGGCACACCAGATATCTGTAGGTTGTGCGAGGATGAGGTGGAGCTGGAAACTGTTGAGCACGTCGTGTGTCACTGCCCGGTATTACAAAGCCGCAGACTTAGATGGCTAGGTGATAGATTTATTGAAGGGCTCTTCGACATTGCGCGGTGTAAAATCGAGGATGTCGTTGGCTTCATCAAGGAAATCGGGTGGCTGAGTGATAGGTGGCAGGAAGCATAATAAGTCTCTCTTTTTCCCCATAGTTTTTCTTAGTTTTATTGTAGTTTAGCTGAAGGGAATCACAATGGACCAATAGGTCTCCGAGTGGATGTACCATGTTTGGCACAACCCTTCCAAACCTAACCTAGCTGCTAAATATAGCTGATGCTATAATTTTTTTTAAGAATATGAAAAGCTATTTACTTGATCACAAGAGAATAATTTTAAAATTACAATCATATTTCTTTGTAAGAAATGGGTAACAAAAAACAAACAATTAGTTTAAAAACGATTTCGTCTCGTGAAAATAAAACTTATATTCACGCTCTTTTTTAGGGTTCCGTAGTCAATCGTCCTGCCCTTTACCAATGGCTGAGTTATTTCCAAAATATGTTGATTCTGGCCTATATGCACTGGTTAATAGGATTTTGTCCCATAGACGTTGTGAGTGAACTTAGACGTATTTTTCGTGCTGATTCCGAATCCGTAATGATATTAGATTATATACTTTCTATTACGTCTAATTTATTTACGACAGCTGCATGTGGAATTATCGATGCGTCCGGAAATATTTACCAGTGCCGAAACCACCGGAAAATCTTTATCTTACCGAAGATTTAGAAAGCAATCAAGAATGTTAAGGATGCAAAAACTGGAAGGGCCCAAATTTTGGACCTCTTTTTATAATGCAAGATCTAGTGAGCAATTTAAATTATCTAAGAGGCAGATTGAAATCTTAAGAGTTGGAAATGGCTAGATCAAAATACAAAACTGTATCGCTATGACGAATTTTAATTATTTTTTTCTGTCGAACACAACCTTATTTTTAAGCCTTTGAATGATCCAAAAATATTCTTTTGCCTTCATCATTTTAAATTAAATTAGGACTTTTCAAAAAGTTTGGAAAAGTAATGGACAAAAATGGTCCTTATTTTCAAGAGTCCCCACGCAAACCCCTACGGGTCTTTGAGCATATACATAATCTCAACAAGAATCTCACAGAGAACAAAACATGTAAAAATTTTAAATCAGTAGCATACAAGCTTTCAACAAGGTAAGTTTGTGTCAAATGCTAAATATTTAGCAAACCAATGCATTTTTATTTTAACTACTTTTTTTGGTTGGGGGCCTTTGCTTATTTTAAACCAAAATATCCTTAAATCAGTGAAGTACAGATCAAAGAGAGAATTTTTATTGAGTATCAAATTAGGGCTGAAGTGCTGAAGGATTTGAAACTGCAATTGAGTTCAATAATTGACAGAAAGCGTGTAAAACGCGTTCTAAAATGCAATTGAACATTTTCTAGGAAATTTCACGTCTGAAAATTCTCGCAATCTGGTGGATAATCTAATTAAATCCAACCAAGAAATGAGTTGTAATACATCTTTAAAAATCCTCTACTTTAAATCACACCCAACTTGCGCTTTTTCCACAAAACATTAGCAGATTTCTGTTGTACACTTAAAACTTGCCAGATGCTTAATATGCGTAACTACTCATTTTTTCTCAATTTTTGAATTTACGATTTATATGCTGAATATTTCAAAAGATATATAAAAAAATCTAAAATTCAAAAATTTATTGTAAAGCTCTGTAAAAGACAGACAGGAAATGCGTTACTTATTATTTTAAAAAATATACTGCTTTCAAAAATAAAAAATGCCTTAAAGTATGCAGTACATTTAAATTGGTTAAAAACCTTTCT
This sequence comes from Phasia obesa, assembly GCA_949628195.1. Classification (NCBI taxonomy): domain Eukaryota; kingdom Metazoa; phylum Arthropoda; class Insecta; order Diptera; family Tachinidae; genus Phasia; species Phasia obesa. The sequence continues at coordinate 77,328,527 of OX451218.1, forward strand.
CTTGGAAATAAGATATTTTTGCGGAAAAAAGCAGCCTATATTGGAATCAGGATACTAAGGTACCTCCTCACAAAATTTTCTTAAAATCCATTCAGTAGTTTTTAGGTGAAGCGAACACAAAAAAAACGAAGGACAGACAGGAAATGAGTTACTATTTTATTATACATATGTACTTTTCTATTTCTATAAATTTAATTTTTTTCTTTCTTTTTCAGATTGGATTTGCCTACGTGGGTTACCAACGTAAAATCTTAACATTTTCCTATTTCGACAAAATTAAATTCAATTCTCATGATCGTGTACTAAGAATTCTCAATCATGACGAAAAGGAGGTCATTTGGGGTCAGTTAGGTAAAATGATAGGCTGGGATACACAACCGTTTCACTGTCTTGAAAATCAACGCAAACAAGATGGCAGCGTGTGTTTGGAATGGAACGGTATTGCTCGGCTCTATATGAATTTCCAAGATATGGATGTATTCCGCTGCTATACAATATATTGGCAGGCATTAAATGACGGCAGTTTTCCCACAGATTGTTATGAGTTGAAGCGTAATAATGGTCTGTGGTTTGGTGGAGGCTTTACTCATAACATGAGTTGGTCCTTGAGTGAAAGTGATTTTGTTTTTGCTCCATTTTCCAGTGGCGATATTAAGATCCATCAGTTTGGTAATGCCGTAAAGAGATATTTTATAAATTCCATTGGAGTGGCCATTCAAGTCAATGATAAAACTCCTTTACATGTGGGAGTGAATACAACAACAAATGAGTTTTGTTTAAGAGCCAAAAATGATGATTACACTTTTGTCAACAAATTGACCGAGTTGCCAGAGTTGAGTTATAAAATTTGCACAACGGAAGATATGAAATCGCTGCACATGCTAATGACGCAACAAAGTTTATGGGATGGCCTAAAAGAGGCGGATATGAAAATATTACATTCCTTGATAGAGGAACCAGTTTGGCAAATACCTCATCAATCCAGTGCCGAATCCTTTAATGAGACTTCCATTTACAATTATTCAGAAGATGTGATAGCCATGGGATTTATGCGTTTAGGTCATGTGTTGATTAATGAATTCTGGCAGGAATACATAGGAGATTTTACAGTGGATCCGATTAGATTTCGTACTTTGAAAGACACCATTGATGTTTTGCATCGTAGAGGTTTTAAAATTGTTTTTACCATACAGCCGTTCATTAGTACCGACAGTGATAACTTTAAGGAGGCAGTGCGCAAAAAATTGCTTATCTATGAAAGATATTCGGAGAGAAGTATACCGGCCTTAACACGCTTCAAGAGCTGTTCCAGTGCAGGAGTAATGGATATAACGAACAATGATACAGTGGCGTGGCTTAAGGAAAAATTGCTGAAACTAAAGCAGGAGTACAAAGTTGATAGTTTCTATTTGGATTTGGGTACCGGTTTTAATTTGCCCCATTACTATCAATGTCGCCAAACTTTGGATAATCCCGATATGTATGTCACTATTTTTACGGAAAGTTTGGAAACTGTGGGTTTTATAGGTGTTTCAAGCGCCAGTAATGTACCTAAACCTCCGGCATTTTTGAGCACTCCCCCTATAAACTCTTCTTGGGCGGGTTTAAGTGAAGTCATGTCCACAGTTTTAACTTATGGTGTCATTGGTTATCCCTTTGTGCTGCCCGGAGCCATAGGTGGTGATTATGGCTTGAATAAAACAATGAAGAAAATGCTTTCTTTTTATTCTCTGGGTCAACCTGATTTGCCCCAGCAGGATCTCTACATACGTTGGCTACAACTTATGACTTTTATGCCTTCCATGCAATTCAATCATTTACCCTCAGAATACAAAAGCGATTATATTACGGAAATAGCCAAAGAATTGACAACCGTGCGCCAGAAGCATGTTATACCGTTATTATTGAAATATCTCAGCGAGTCAATGAATGAAGGTTTGCCGTTGGTACGTCCTTTATGGATGTTGGATCCTCATGACCCTGCCTGCCTAAGTATTTACGATGAATTTTCAGTGGGAGAGGAGATGATAGTGGCTCCAATTCTAAAGCAAGATAGTGAAGAAAGAGAAGGTTTGAAATTTTTTAAATTATGGCCTTTATACAAGTAATTTCTGTTATTTCTTTCCAGTTTATCTACCGCAGGGTGTTTGGAAGGATGGAATTGATGGTTCCTTGCGCAAAGGCAGCCGTTGGATACATAATTATAAAGTTGCCAAAGAGAAAGTTGCATATTTTATCAAAATGCCCGACAATACTAGATTTTAGATTTTATTGTGATACACAAACAAAGCAAACATGTATTCAGATTTAGTTTTAGATATTATTTAGAGAAATTAGTTGTATTATTAAAAATTAGTTATTAATAAAAAAAACGTTGATATAAACATGTATGAGGATGTATATTTTTAAATTCTATAGCAAATCATGTTTTTACTTCAACCCTTATTAAGGGTTATATAAAGTTTCTTTTTATTATCGCAAGGTTGGCACTGAAAATAGCGTTAAATTTCATCCGAATTGCAAAGCTGTGGTGCGATTATCTTTATAGTAAATATTATTAGACATTTAAATTATTTTGATTAATTTAGGGAAAAGCCAACCTCTGGCTTTATCAAACCTCTTCTGTACTCAATAACTTCAGGCAGGCGATTCGTAATTAACGACTATTTTACCTTCGTGAGTATCGTGCTAACAATGGCCTTTAGTGCCGACTGTAGTAATTTCAGACTGTCGGATGGCAATATTTGACATTCTTCCTCTTGCAATTGCTAGTATTTGTCTAAGGCTAGGGTCCCTTATGACATCCACATTTAACATATATGTATATGTTTGCCTACAGAATGTCGGTATAAGGAAAAAGAAAGAAACTGGAGGTGGACAAGTATCTAGAGTTCGAGCCAATTAAATTTGCCTGGCTTTTAGCCAGGGGCTAGATCTAACTAGGACTACGGACAGTATGACCGACACACATAGAATAGACGAATAATTAAAAATTTTAAATTCGTATATTGAAGCATATTTTTATACCGGGTAAGAGAAAACAAAATTCTCTATCAGTATCTGTTAAACTCTATCTTGTTTACTCTTTTTTCTACAATCGCTCAAAGTAAAAACAAAAAATTTAACTGAATCTAATGCTGTAAACACATATCGGCTACACAGCTACATGACTACAAATGCCGTTGGCTACAATTTTCGCCGTGTAGTCAGCTACTTAATTATATGGAAGACGACTGCTAAATTGTAAACTCTGACATTGTTGTAGATATATACATATATTTTACTTTTATAAAATAAAACAACTTTTTTAAAAAATAAAAAATATTTCCTCAAAAGCTTTTGATTGTAAATGAATTTGTAATTTATAATTTTGCGACATTTTCTGTTCTGTTGAATAAAATAAAATTGTCGCATAGAAAAATAGAAATTAGCCAAGTTGACAATAGCCACAACGGTGGTCGTGTATCCATGTAGCTTTGATGGCCTTAAAATAATCGTCTTCCCGTAAACGTGTGTATATATTTTTTTTGTGCTCGGTAGCCTGATGAATAACATTGAAAACAATTTAATTGTAGCTTCTGAAAGTTAATATTTTCCTAAATTTTCTAAAACTATTTTATTTTTCTAAATATGTAGATTCATCAACTTCAGGTATTTTGCTAAATGTTTAGAAAATTTTAAGTAAATAATTTAGTGAAAAAATATTTATAATTTACATACATACCTACATACATATGTTTTTTATTGTCCCGCAAATGGAAATTTTTAAAATAAATTTTGAATATCAAAGACTTATCGGGCACGATTGTAAAAATTATGTATAAAGGCATAAAGAATACGACTACAGCGTTGGTCTTTAAAAAAGTTTAGTTTTTAAAGATATCTTATATCTATATGTAGTTCAAAATATTTGTCATACACTCAATATGAAACACTTGCTTTTTGTCTTGTTTTCTCTTATTTTTAAATAAAACAAATAATGGGTGATTTTTTTGAGGTTAGGATTTTCATGCATTAGTATTTGACAGATCACGTGAGATTTCAGACATGGTGCCAAAGAGAAAGATGCTCAGTATGCTTTGACATTTCATCATGAATAGAGTTACTAACGAGCAACGCTTGCAAATCATTGAATTTTATTACCAAAATCAGTGTTCGGTTCGAAATATTCAAATGTGACAAATTTTGTTCAGCGATGAGGCTCATTTCTGGTTGAATGGCTACGTAAATAAGCAAAATTGCCGCATTTGGAGTGAAGAGCAACCAGAAGCCGTTCAAGAACTGCCCATGCATCCCGAAAAATGCACTGTTTGGTGTGGTTTGTACGCTGGTGGAATCATTGGACCGTATTTTTTCAAAGATGCTGTTGGACGCAACGTTACGGTGAATGGCGATCGCTATCGTTCGATGCTAACAAACTTTTTGTTGCCAAAAATGGAACAACTGAACTTGGTTGACATGTGGTTTCAACAAGATGGCGCTACATGCCACACAGCTCGCGATTCTATGGCCATTTTGAGGGAAAACTTCGGAGAACAATTCATCTCAAGAAATGGACCGGTAAGTTGGCCACCAAGATCATGCGATTTGACGCCTTTAGACTATTTTTTGTGGGGCTACGTCAAGTCTAAAGTCTACAGAAATAAGCCAGCAACTATTCCAGCTTTGGAAGACAACATTTCCGAAGAAATTCGGGCTATTCCGGCCGAAATGCTCGAAAAAGTTGCCCAAAATTGGACTTTCCGAATGGACCACCTAAGACGCAGCCGCGGTCAACATTTAAATGAAATTATCTTCAAAAAGTAAATGTCATGGACCAATCTAACGTTTCAAATAAAGAACCGATGAGATTTTGCAAATTTTATGCGTTTTTTTTTAAAAAAAAGTTCTCAAGCTCTTAAAAAATCACTCGTTATAAATTTTTTGACAGATTTGATTCTTTAAGCTTTAAAAATTAATATCATATCATCGCGAGCAAGAACTTTGTTGTGTGATATTAATTGACTTTAATGTTTTGAATCCAAAGATGTTCACAGATTAACTCTATCACGTTGAGTTTTTGATATTATTTTATTTAATATTGAAATATTAAATACTTATTTATTATGAACAAAGGCCCCCAACCAGAGTAGGTGGTTAAATGAGAATGTTTTTGTGTTGTGCACTATATGGTCAATTTTCTTATTTTATAACTTCATTATATTTGAGAATATATGTGAGACAGATTGAATATAAATATAAATAAAATTATGTGCAATTGAATAAATAAATATTTTAATGAATAAGTGTATTATACATATGTATGCATGTCTGTATATTAAGCTGGTATGTTGCAACGGAAAGGATATCATGGATGCGGCAATACTTCCTATTGGCATGTCTTCTGAAGAAACCGAAGAAGCCAGAAATAAAGATTATAGAAATCATAGATTAAGGTTCTCCAGAAAGTGTGATGGAGTTGCAACAAATACAGATGTTTTTCATCGACTTCTAGTATCGTCAGATCCTTTTATAAGTAGCATTAGATGTCAACCCCATAAACATGTTTTGGAACTTGATGATATACAGTTACAGAAATGATAGATGATGAATAAAAGTCTGTATTAAATGTATGTATTGAAATTTATTTATAAAATAATTAGTTTTGGTAAAAAAACAAAAAGTTGTGGGAAAATATAATATGAGTTATATTGGTGGTGGGCGTGGCCAATTTTGATAAAATTTTCTTTTATTCTTAATTGAGGTAATAAAATAAAAGGCTCTGTGCGAAATTTTCAAAACTTTGGGAAAAATAAATTTTGGGTTCTATGGGCGGTGGGTAGTGGGCGTGGGCAATTTTGATAAAACTTTAGATTTTTTATTAATTGAGCTAACCAAAGGCTCAGAGAAAAATTTCAGCATTCTACGAGCACTCCTTATATTTTTTTACAAACATTGTATGAACAAATCCCACTGTGCGTTGGTACAGGGCAAAAAATAATTTTTTGTATTACCCGTTGAAATAGTTTTTGAAATATACCTTTTTATATGAGAAGTTACTCTACAAAGTTTTATTGTGATAGAACCACACCTTGAGGTGCCACAGAAGCCTTGAACTTTGTCTTTAAATCTTTTAAGCTGAAAGTCCATACCACGCGTTCTATGCACACACGCTTTACACGCTTCAGCCAAAAAATTAAAAGCACTGTAATTGTATGAGACAAGTTACAAGAATCCGTCATACGTTATACTTTAAAGCTCTCAATTGAAATCAAAGTAACAACGGAAGAGGTTGACACAATGAGTACTTTGTTGACGGATATTAAATCAGAAAAGAAAACACGAGAAAAGCTTTTTTCTCCATTTTACTCTATTAAATTAAAATATTTTGTTTTATTTTTGCTTCCACTCAACACAAAAATTAATTTTGAGAAAGAGAGGAACAAATTTATAGCTTTCAACATACGTCAAAAGTTAAAAGTTGCCCAACTTTCGTACTTTGCGTTGACGGACCCGCACTTATTGGAACAACACTCATTAGAAAAGTTGTATTTTAACTTTCTTGTACGTTGAAAAAGACGACGTATGACGGATTCTACGTGCACCGGCCTTACGTCACATAGAACGGATGAAGTAGGTTTACTTTCTACTTTTCTACGCTTCGCAAGCGCCATGAAAAAATGTCAGCTGTTTTCATAGCCAAGGATGCTAAATTATATTCTATTTATAATGCTATCGATAAATATGTTTGTGTCATTGATACTTTTCTATGTATCTTTGTATTAAGAAGGGGTTTTTTAAAAAGCCTTTTGTAATAAAGTTTACAATAATGCGGTCCATAGTCATTTTATAATCTTTATTTTTCATGTTTTAATACCTAAGTGGGGTATAAAAACATAAAAAATATATATAATTATTTATTTTTAATCACGCATGTTATTTACTTCCAAAAAATATAATAACCGAAATTGATTATTATGAGGAAAGCATATCCAGATATCTATTTCACTAGTGCTTAACTAGCTCATCAGTGGAATTTTCGAATTTTCTGAATAAAAACTCAGATTCTTATGCTTAAAACTTAATAGACTAAATGAGAAGTTCAATCAGTCTAGACAGAAATCCAAATCAAAGTGGGTTTTCGCTCTCCGACTAATGACAAGAATGTAAAATATTTTTCGTTTTCATTTTTGTACAAATTTTTGAAGACAAAACAAAAATTGAATGAAAAATTAAAATTATTTTTTTACGCCACCAATTTCTGAATATTACCGAAACAGTTGAAAATCGAACAAATATTATATTAGTTTTTTATTCCGCCGTATTATATTGAAATAAATTATCGTGATCACCTGGTTTAGGGGGTCATATAAACTACGTCCATTAAAAATAATCTGTACGTGATAGATGAAAACTGAAAACGGAACCAAATCGCAACGACATGTTTTCTGTTAGTACTTCCTTATAAGCTAGAACTTCGTTCTCAGAAAGTTAATTGAATATAATGATTAGTTAATGATTTGGTATTCAAGCCAATACTTTACCGTAATAATTCCGAATTCGACTGTATTTAAAAGAAAGAATTTTTAAAAAGAAATTTATTTTAATTTATATTTTTATGAAAGGAATTTTTATTTAAGAAAGCAAAGTTTAAACTTTACGACTCAGTGCTGCATTATTAATAGGTCGATTATGAATGGCAACCCAACCGCAGTTGCGTTGTCAGTTGCCGAAATTGTATTACATATGGCAACTGGGAACTAAAACTTGTTAATTTTTGTTGCCAAAATGGTGGTTGCGGTTTTTTTCACAAATTATAAAGTAGAAACTGAACTAAAACTAAAAAGAAAGAAAGCTTATTTTTCTTCATCCCTTTCCTCATAATCAGTGTTGCCGTTTTGGTTACTTTTAACCAAAATTGGTTATTTTTTGTCCTGATATGTAGATGTGTACATGTTTTTGATCTTGGTTACTTTCTTTCTCACCAAAATTTTAATATGTACGAGCAAATATATACATTAGGTATTTTATATGCTAATTTTTCAATTTGTGCTTCAATAATTTATACTTACATATATGTATGTATTTGTTTAACATTGCAATGTATGCGTTTTTATTTCATCGTCTTTACAAAACTATGAATACTTACAAATTTAGGCCACACTCGGGGCGATCGCCCCGGTGAAGGGGGCGCAAACTTGTCTAAGGGCGAAAAAAATATCGCCGTCGGCTTTATGGATAGGAACACGAATATTGAATATTTGACGAAGAATTCGGATGTAATCTATGACTATTAAAATAAACAACAATAAGTTGTAGAAGAGTCCCTATGTATGCTCCACTCGTGGCTCAATGGTTGCCAGGTGTAAAGACCTTTTTCAAAAGTACGATGAACCGTCCAATGACGCCGGCGAGTGTGCGAATTAAAAACGGCTAGCTATTGAAAAGTTAGTATTAGTTCTTTCATTGCCCACAAAAAAGTAATAAAGAAAAAATACGAAAACAATAATATTATATATGATGTTACCAATTACCATACGATAAACATTCAGTAGGATTATTACGAACTGAATAATTTTTTACCATCATGTTTTAAAAAATGTCTGGAGCACAGAGATTCAATTAGTAAGAGAAGAGGAGGCAACGACTGAAGTGCTTCTTAAGAAGGTCTTAAGCTCACCTCCTATTTTGCTCCTTCTAGTTCTTCGGCTGTCATAAGTGAACGTGAGTACACTTAGTGAAGTTGAAATACTAGTAATACCAGATTCAGATTCTAATGACGAAGATATTAATGAGAATGTAGCTAACAAAACGATATTAATTTCTTCTCCTAAAACTGTTGGCTTGATAAATTCAGAACGAAAAGAATGAGTTAATTTTTAAAGGGCCCTTGCCATTAAAGGCTGATAATTATTATCCAAAAATTACCCAAAAAAGATATTTTTGTAATCAACATCAGCTCGTTGTGCAGAAAATGGGGAAACAATAAAACGTTAATGTTTACCATTCCAGATTTCATTGAAACTTTTTTTATTAACATTCCTTCCTGATTCGAATTATAATTTAAAAAAAAAATTCTATCTCTTATATTTTTTTATTTTTACTACATAATATGTACCCCTTTTGTAAATATACGTATTAAATAAAAAAAATAAATGATATGAAAAAAAATAAGTTTATTTAGACCAATTAAATGTGTAGGGGGCCAGATTACAATCTCGCCCCGGGCGCCTACTAACCTCGGGGCGGCCCTTATAATACATATATGTATATGCATGTGCATAATTATAATAAGTAATCAGCTGCGTAGTACAACTTTTTTTGTATTAAAATGTGAAATAAAAAAAACAAATTTAATTTAAATAAATCAAAATAATTTTTAATTTTGGTTATATTTTTCTCATCTGGTTACATTTTTACAAAAATTTGGTTGGAAATTTTTTTTTTGGTCGTGGCAACACTGCTCATAATCCTACAGACAACGTACATATATTGGCCCTAATTCAGCGTTGTTCACGTAATCTACCAACAAAAGAATAACGATGATACAAATAATATTCCGTATTTTATAGACCTAGTATGTGTCCCGGTACGATTCGCTACACCCATCCACAAAAACTTGGAAGGAAAGTATGACCAACCTTTAACGCGAAAACGAACGCTATTCTCAAGTCAAAAATGTTTCCATCCAACCTGTTTTTTGCTAGACTATACGTATTAACTTTTAATGGGTTGTGCCACTCCCAGTATTCTTATCCAGTGTGTATTTTGCTAGACTATGCACATTAGTATGAGGGTTACTTGTACAAAGTTTCAAAACTATACCTAATGTAGTTCTCTAGGTATGCGATAATAATTTTTCACTTTGTATAGGACGTACCACGCCCTCCATTCAAATTCAGAATCTGTTTCTCACACAATGTATCTAAATATGGGGGTTACTCATGCGAAATTCCAAGGCGCTACCTATGGAGGTTATCTAGAAACGGGATAATAATTTTTTACTTTGTATGGGGGGTACCCCGCTCACTGTTCCAATTCAGCCTATGTTTTTCTAGATTACGCGCATGGATATGGGGTTTACCTGTACCCACTTTGAAGACCTATTATAGTTCTCTATATACACAATAATAATTTTTCACTTTGTATGGTAGGTACCACGCCCACTCTCCCAATTCATTCTGTATTTTGGCAAACTATGCGCCTTAGCACAAAGGCTACTCTTGCAAAGATTCAAGGCGCCAGGAACACGATAATAATTTTTCACTTTGTATTGGCGGTACCACGCCAACTATTCCAGCTATAACTTATGAACCAATTCGCATACAGAGACCATTGGTACATAAAAACCTTGGTATTGACTTCACCTTTCATATAAACTTTGCAGAAACAAAATCGGTTCACGCATTCCAGAGAACATCAATTACTAACACAATGCAACTTATTTTTATATATAAAGATTTGATCAGCAGCTGGTCCCAGCTTTTTAACTTTTGATAAAAGTGGTCGAAAAATAGCTGCTGGGTATATCTAAAAGCTTCATGCTTAAGACTCGGCGGGTTGTAATTTAATTTTCTTTTTAGATTTATCGCCTTGGCTGGAACATGCTGATAAACTTGCATTAAGTTTACGAGTGTGTTAAGACCAATTTTTTAAAGAGATTGTATATTTATTTAAAAAAAAAATCAAAACTGTAGACATGAACTAATATTTTTTTGTATTTTCTTTGCTATTTATTAAAAACTAATTTATTTTTTACATTTATTTCCAGTTGCTAGATTGTGAAAATAGCATTATCGATAACTTTATGGCAACTGAAAAAAGTTGCCTCACATAACACCAATTTTTTCCCCAGTTGCGTTGAGGTGGGGTTACTATCGATAATCGACCTATAAATGTCACCTGGAATGTGCTGTAAGTCAAGCAATTGTGGCTTTTTATGCTTATGTCACTGTTTTTATTAATTTATAATTGTTTGTCTTAAAAGTTATAACATTCTATACATATAAATTAATATTATTTTATATAAATTATAATGGAAATTACAATGATCCAATTGTCGTCTTAATACATAATTATGAATAAGTTAATTAATAAATTACAACTATTTACTTAAAATGGTTTTCACGATGTGTATTTGTCATGTGAATTGTCAGTTTGATAACCCATATGTAATTTCATGTGTTTGTCATAATATCCATTTTACATACGCTTTTAATTTTTCCTTTCAAACGTACATGTGTAATTACAAGTGACATAACCTACAATATATAATTTTGCCGCCACAGTTTTTTATTTCCAACCACAACTGATGCAAAGATTCAAACCTAGTGCTTTTACCACAGTTTTAGTGCTTTTGGTACCACAAAAAGCATAAAATAACATAATATCAAGTTGACGTTACAGGATGTCAGATGCTTTGTCACATCAAAATAGAACACGTTCTAAATGAAAAATGTTATAGTATGTATTGTACACATGGAAAATACACATGTTATGTTTGAAAGGGTTCACACGACGTGTATAGAATTTACACATGGAAAAGTGACAAGTCATATGACTAATACACGTCGTGTAAAACCACTTTTAGAATGCAGAAGAAAAACTTTTTTGAAAAGTTTTCTTTCTTTAAAACTCATAAATGATTAGTATTAAATATTAAAAGGAAATACCTAAAGTTATTAAGTACATTTATTTCTCTAAGAATTACAATAAATAAAATAAATAATTTTTAAATACAAATACTTATAAAATATGTTTGTATGGAAAACCTATAATTAAGACTAAATCTCTAATATTATTTGTAGTGGCTAAAGTAATTAAAATGCACATGAATTTTACATCAGGTTTTAATATTGAACTTTTCAAATAAAATTAAACATTTTTATTCATGGAATAATAATTATAATTTATCTTTTACCTTCTATACTTAATGAACTGTCTGCTATTAAATCCACCGCGAAAACTTTTTAAAATTTTCTTTTATACTACATTCGGGTAAATTTTGTTCACAATATTCCGTTTCGCTCGGTCTAGTTATGGGATTGCATTTCTCTTCCTCTACCACAACATCATTTTGATCCAGACACATAACGGATCTTCTTCTTACCGGCAAAGGTGCATCTGCACTTTTACAAGTAACGGGACAAAATTGCCAAGGACCTGTTAGCCAATGGGCAGGACAAGGCGTGTCGTTGCATTTCATAGTCAAGCGCAACGGCAACATGTTTTCAGCAAAAGCCCAACAAAGCTCGATATTGGGAGAAACTAGAAGAAACAATTTTTTGTCAAACATTTCACATGTAAAAATAATTTTCATTTGTTTTTTTTACATTTGCCGTTTTCATAGCATATAGGCTCGCGATATTGTAAACCGCCGCCACAAGACACTGAACAAGAGGACCAATCACTTAATTTCCACAAATAGTGTTTGGACGAACTGACATTCAACGCGGGTAAAGTGAATTCATAATAAATTCCTTCATTTGGTTCATCACCTCGAACAATAATCTTAAAGGAAAAATAAAAAAATTAATAAAAAAAAATAATGCCTTCAAAAACACATTTTCCAGAAATCCATTCAGAACCTACATATACAGCTATGGAATGTTGAATGGGTTGTGGTATCTTTATAATCTCCTGGTCATCTATACGATCATAAAGGCTTTCTGCACCTGCTATTAAAAACTCGCCAGGCATTGATATTAAACTGTCACCATTTAAATAGAACAAACTACTATTTGCTCTGGCAATGCCCAAAAAATGCGGTGAATTTCCCAGTTCTTTGATAACAATATGCCGAGCTTTTGCCGGCAACACTACAATTTCTACATAGCCCTCGCTTACTTTAAGCGTTTCATTAAAGGTGGCCTTTACCGTCTTACATTGATCACCTTGACCACCGCAAATGCCACAACGATCATCTTGCATGTCGGAATCAACAGTCCAATCGCAACCAACTTTCTAAAGAAAATCACATTTAATTAAATGTTTTATGAGGTCGAGGGCAAATCGTCCAATACTCACCCTACAAATGCCATCGATACACATGTTGTTGGTACCCAGAGTACAGGGTGTACCATCTAAGACTACATCGCCCCAGTTGGCAATAATTGTATCGTCTTCATCGGTACAATAAAGTTTGCAAGGATTCTCTGTTAAAGAAAATGATTTATAAATTATTATTGAATAATTGTTCAGAAATTTTTGTAAATTTAATTCTTAATATAATAATATTATTACGAAAGAAGAATTTATTCTTTATAAGCTCTGAAAAGAAATACGCAATAATTTTGCTGTAACAACAACAACATTAATGGTCTATTTTCTTACAATATTGAATTAAAGAAACAAACAACAAAGAACTTCACTAGGCATTTATTATTAGTTGTTGTTGGCGATCTCTCTAAAAATGCCTCATATGCAAACATTCATAAAAGAACAGATATAAAACGACCCAGCGGTATATATTTATATAAATAAATATATATGTACATATGTATATAATATATTAATTAAAATGGTTTTACACGGCATGTGTTTGTCATATGACTTGTCAGTTTGATAACCCATATGTAATTTCATGTGTTTGTCAAAATAGACATTTTACATACGGTTTATAATTTTTGCTTTCAAACTTACATACATGTGTAATTACATCTGACATAACCTATAATATATAATTTTTCCGCCACACAGTTTTGTATTGCCAACCACAGCTGATGCAAATGTGGAAACGTTGTGCTTTTGCCACCAAAAAACCTAAAATAGCAAAATATCAAGTTGGCATTACAGGATGTCAGATGCTTTGTCACATCAAGATAGAACACGTTCTAAATGAAAAATGTCATATGTATTGTACACATGGAAAGTACACATGTTATGTTTGAAAGGGTTTACACGACGTGTGTAGAATTTACACATGGAAAAGTGACTAGTCATATGACAAATACACGCCGTGTAAAAGCACTTTTAGAAAGAAAAATAATGTATTCCCTTGGAATAGAGAAAGTAATTTAATCGGACACAAAAATTGCACATTGATTACCATGACATTACCAAATTTTCAGAAGAAGGAATGTACTGTTTCTTCGTGTGATAATATTTCACATCGTCTTCATGTGGCCCCTTTATTTGCACTTTTTATATCGTCCGCCACAGGTGGAGAGGGTATATGTATATACGTATATACAGCGGTCAACAAAAGTATTCAACAGCAAATCTTATTTTTAAAAGTCATTTATTGTGTTACATGCAGAAAATAATTTGAGGCATTTAGCTGTATTTTTTTTCTTACAGTGAATGTATTCTCTTTTTAAAAGTTACAAAAATAAATAATATTTGAAGATGTGGGATAATTGTTCGTGTTTTATAAAAATCGCTCAAATTGAAAAGCAAAAAAAGTATTCGCCATCACTCATCTTTTGTCGCCTTATGTTGAATATGCGTATTGTCGTTGTTGTAAATACCGTTAGAAGTTTAGATGAAGCTGTTTTCAAGAATTATTTTCATTTAGTTTTACGTAGTTACAAAAATGGGACGCAAAGGAGGGGAAACTTCTATTGAAATAAGAAATTTAATAATCCACCATTTTGAATTAGGCAAATCGGAAAATGTTATTTCAGATCTCGTTGGAAGGCCACGGACTACTGTCCATTATATAATAAAAAACACAAAGAAGCAGAAAGAAACAGTGGAAAATAAGCCCAGGAGTGGTCGTCCACGGAAACTTATAGAGGTACATGAGCGACAAATTGTGCGTAAAGTAAAAAAAAATCCCCGAGTTAATGGATCAACCTTAGCTAAAAATACCCAGGAATATCCAGGCATATCAGTTACTCCTCCAGCAATAAGAAATGTTTTAAAGAAACACCAATTTCATGCACGATCGGCTAGGAAGAAACCTCACATCTCAAAAAAAAAAATCGAAATATCCGATTAGAGTTCGCCAAAAAGTACGCAAATAAGCTAGTAGAGTTCTGGATGAATGTAATGTTTGCTGATGAAAGCAAATATAATCTTTTTGGATGTGATGGTAAGGTTCTAGTATTTCGAAAACCAAATACAGAGTTGGAGGAAAGAAATATGGTGCCAACGGTTAAACACGGTGGAGGTGGTGTTATGGTCTGGGGATGTATGATGGCATTAGGAGTGGGTAATTTTTCATTCATTGATGGAATTATGGATCATTTGAAATACATTGACATTTTGAAGGAAAACTTGTGTCCAAGCGCAGAAAAATTAGGACTTGCAGGCAAATTTAAGTTTTATAAAGATAATGATCCAAAACATTCTGCAATGAATACAAAACTGTGGCTTTTGTACAACTGCCCGAAAGTGATAAAAACGCCGCCATAATCTCGAGATCTTAATCAATTTTACACCTTTGGGGTCATCTGGAAAAAAAAATTAAGATCTCGCGAGTTTACAAATAAAAACCAGATGAAGGAAATTCTGCACGACGAATGGTTTAAAATTAATTCAGGATACACAATGTCATTGGTAAAGTCTATGCTTGAACGTTTAAAAGAGGTTATACGACGCAAAGGAATGTCAATAAGAGTTAAATTTTAAAATAATTTTTGAAATGTCGAATACTTTTTTGTTTCTGTTTTTAGCTTGAGTTGTAAATATTATGATTTTTGTATTAGTAGTAGTAGTAGTAAAGATCTCATGATTTTTATTGAATTATATTCTTTATTCCTTAGTAAATAAAATTGTATGTCAATTTTGACACGAAACAAAATCTAATTTGCTTTTATTGAAAAAAAATAAAATTTGATCTATGTCGAATACTTTTTTTGACCGCTGTATATATAAGCTTGTCATTCCGTGTGTAATTTCTACAATATTCATTTCCGACCCTATAAAGTATATGTATATATAGTCTATATTCTTATACATAGAGAAGTTGAATACGTGATGTCGTTCTGTCCGTATTCGGGTAGTAATGTCATTTGCCATGGCACCAGTAGAGATACAAAAATTTAAGCACACCAATCTGTCAGGCATAGTTTTGAAAATTTTGGGATTGCAATTTGCTTTTTTTGTAAAATAAATATTAGACCGCTACAGGTAGATCGCAAGTTGTGCATACAGATCTCGGGGGATCAATAAACCCCCAAAAGGCGATTTTTGTTTGTTTTAAGGTTGGAAGGGTTTTTATGCTTTTATTTGTATAAGAGAACTTTATAGAAAGCAATACACATACAGGTTGCCTACTGGTAAACAGGAGCAGTTAAAAACACATGGGGGGGTCAATACGAGGCATTTTTTTAAGGATTTTTTTGTTTTAGTCTGACCATTCAAGCTCAATATAGATTGCAGGAAGGTCATAAATTAAAAAAAAAATTCAATAAATTTAAAAAAAAAATTTATAAAACTATATTTACAAAACATTTTCAAAAATATATATTTACAGCAAGATTTTCGAATAACATTTTTTAAAAATTTTTACTAAAAATTTTACAAAAAATTTTCAAATAAAATCTTACAAAAAATTTTCAAAAAATTATTTTTACAAATAAATTTTAAATTAATACCTGGTATGAGCAGTACGGCAACAAATACAACAAAACAAAATCTTTGACATTCTACTAGCAGATATAAAACAATGTATTTTTGACAAGACTGGTAAAAAAAAGGAAGAGGAAAAAACAGTCAGCTGGGCTAATGCCCCCACCTGGTATGAACTCGCTTAGCTCTGAACAAACCCAGCATTACGCCTTGCGCTCATATTTAGCTTAGGCAGTGAGGTAGGAATTCAAATTTTGTCCCCTTGAATTAGGCAAATACCCCTGTGTGTGACGCTAGCAGAATTTTTTTTGCCTATACTCGCGAGTATAGGAAATCAAAAAATGCGCAAAAGTGCATTAAAGTAAAATTATAAGCAAAAAATTAAAATTGTAACAAAAAAAAAGATAACAATACATAACTATATCTGTACATCTTCTATACATATAGTGAAATAGCTTTTTTTTGCGTTTGCATCACGTAAAAACTACTAGATGGATTTTAACAAAATTTTGTGGGGAGGTACCTTGGCATCCTGATTCCAATATACGATAGTTTTTTTCTGGAAAAATATCTCAATTGCAAGAAAAAGTGGAGAAAAAGCAGTGAAAGTACGCAATTTCCGGTTTAAAACTGGGATATTTTAAATTGGGATATTTAAAAACTGGGATGTTTTAAACACGGTTGCACTTTTTTTAAACACGGTTAAAAGTGGGATATTTAAAACAAAATTGTGCAACAGATGGCGCCAATTGAATAAAATTTGTATTTTTACTTTGTGGAATTACATTGTTTTAAACACCTCTTACAGAGCTTTACAATAATTTTTAGATTTTTTTTATAAATTTTAGAAGTTTATCCAGGGATGGGTACCTTTATATAAAGGAAAAACATAAATCATAACTGAAGCACTACAAAAGTAAGAGCCTTACAATTGGTGTGGAATACTTTCAAAGCAAAATCGAAAAAATATTGTCAAGACCCCCACGACCTGGCGGGCACAGCCGATGTACATATAAAACAACGTATTTAGCAAAATAAAAATTATTTCAAATATAAAAACATTTTTTTTCTCTTAGATTAAACCAACTACCTACAACTCAACCGTAGCATGTACTTATCTCATAATGTTTTACATGATTCATAATTATTATGGAATTTATTTCCCGACAATGAGTTATATTGATTTTAGGTGAAGTTATGCTAAAATCTGCGATTTGTTATGGTTATGAACTTTATCAACAATCAATACTTACGTTTATCAAAGTATGGCAACCATTTATAGAATTGACCCTGATAGGTTTTCTCATTGTATTTTTCGCATTGCTTAGCACGAAAACTGGGTTCATCTCTAGGACACGTCTGAGGATTACAAATTGTGTAACTAAATCAAAAAATGACGATTGAATTAAAAAATATGCAAATAAAGAACATCTTTAAACTAACCGTTTCCTTTCGCCAATACAAAACGAACCACCATTCGCTGGCAAAGGATTATCGCAAGCTCTTTGTTGAATTGATACTCCGCCGCCGCAGGAACGCGAGCACTCACTCCACTCAGACCAATCACCCCAGCCACCATCAATTTTCTCCAACGACTCCTTTAGCACACAGTTACCATTTTGACACCACTAAAATGCAAATATAAAACAACACAAAGAACATGCAACAATTCTATTTGTCCTTTGAACTTATTTAATTTATGCGAAAATTACCAAAACAAACCTTACGATTTCCACAGGGTGTTCCGGGTGCTGTAGGTCTCATATTGGTAATACATTCACCATTAACACGACACCACAATGTCGAACAGATTTCGTTCATGGACGAGCAGGCACGCACTTCGCTATCTGTTACATTGTATTGGAGGCGACATTGTACTTCAGCGCTGTATCTGTGACCCGGTTGCTCTTCCGGATATGCATATTCGCTGATGTCGGTAGGTTCATCATCCAAACACTCGCCTAGACCTTGACTAAAAGTTCGATTTTTTTTATTTGCAATTTTCCTATTTTTTATAAAATACGATTTGTTTTTACTTACTCAAGAAAATGTGTTATAAACTTTCGACTACAGTTAGACCAACAAACTTGAAGTGTATCTGCGCCAAAGGTTGGTGTCATTATGTGAACTATAGAGCCTACTCTTGGATGACAACCAATTTTCGCCGTATCGTGAAACATGCCAAAACTAAAATAGAAAAATATTTATTATTATATATTTATGAATAAAATATAGAACTATATGTTTTATATTTTTATTATTAACAAATAAAAATATTTGAAATTTCGCTTGAGATTGTATTTTTCACTCTTTTTAGGAAGGATTATTTTTCAAATTAGGTTTTTTAAATTTATAGAGGACAGAAACTTATGTATAATGAACAGGAGGATATCGGCTTGCTTAAGACATCCTTATCATAATCCTTAAAAAAGGAAATTACAAGACGATGACTTGTATAATGGAAACACAACATATACGAGGGTTATTTGACAGCTCGTTGACATATTAAAGAAAAGATTTTTTCGGCAAAATATTTCCTTTTTTAACTCGATAAATGTATTACACAATTTTCTTAAAATCTACATACATACTGTAGGTCATACATACTGTAGTACTGATGGTGTTTGTGTCTAAACATACTCCATAGAAATAAAAATACTATAACAGGACTATTTCTGTACATGAAATATATTTTTTTAAATTTTGTTCCTCGTGCAAATATTATGCATTATATATTATTATGCAAATAGTATGTCAGTAGGTGTACGAGCATTACGTAAAAACTACTGAATCAATTTAACTAAATTTTGAGGGAAGGTACCTCCGTAACTTGGTTCTAATATAGAACACTTTTTAACGTAAAAATATCTCATTTACAAGAGAAAATAGTGAAAGTATGTAATTTTATCGATTTAATGGTACCGAAAACTTGGCAGTACCTTTTACTTTGTAATTTTAGGATTGTATTACAATTTTAAGAATTTTACAAAATAGTCTACTACGTCATTTTACCGCTTTAATGGTACTGAAAACTTGGCAGCACCTTTTACTTTGTAAGCGCGACATTTTCGACACTATTTATAGAACTCTACAATAATTTTGGGATTGTATAAAATTTTTTGAATTTTACAAAATATTGAAAGTACGTAATTTTACCGATTTAATGGTACTAGAAACTTTGCAGCACCTTTTGACTTTTGTAAGCGCGACATTTTCGACACTATTTACAGAATTCTGCAATAATTTTGTGTTTGTATACAAATTTTTGAATTTTATAAAATAGTGAAAGTACGTAATTTTACCGATTTAATGGTACTAGAAACTTGGCAGCACCTTTTTACTTTTGTAAGCGCGACATTTTCGACACTATTTATTGAACTCTACAATAATTTTAGGATTATAGAAGAATTTTAGATTTTTACAAAATAGTGAAAGTACGTAATTTTATCGATTTAATGGTACTGAAAACTTGGCAGCACCTTTTACTTTTGTAAGCGCGACATTTATAGAATTCTACAATAATTTTAGGATTTTATAAAAATTTTAGAATTTTACAAAATAGTGAAACTACGTCATTTTACCACTTTAATGGTACTGAAAACCTGGCAGCACTTTTAATATTTTTACCGCGACATTTTCGACATTATTTACAGAACCCTACAATAATTTTGGGATTGTATAAAAATTTTAGAATTTTACAAAATATTGAAAGTACGTAATTTTACCGATTTAATAGTACTGGAAACTTGGCAGCACCTTTTTACTTTTGTAAGCGCGACATTTTCGACATTATTTACAGAACTCTACAATAATGTTAGGATTATATAAAAATTTTAGAATTTTACAAAATAGTGAAAGTACGTAATTTTATCGCTTTAATGGTACTGAAAACTTGGCAGCACTTTTAATATTTTTACCGCGACATTTTCGACATTATTTACAGAACCCTGCAATATTTTTGGGATTGTATAAAAATTTTAGAATTTTACAAAATATTGAAAGTACGTAATTTTACCGCTTTAATGGTACTGAAAACTTGGCAGCACCTTTTACTTTTGTATGCGCGACATTTTCGACATTATTTACAGAACTCTACAATAATTTTGAAATTGTATAAAAATTTTAGAATTTTACAAAATAGTGAAACAATGTCATTTTACCGCTTTAATGGTACTGAAAACTTGGCAGCACTTTTAATAAATTTAGACAATAAATTTAGAATTATATAAAAATTTTAGAATTTTACAAAATAGTGGAAAGTACGTAATTTTATCGATTTAATGGTACTGAAAACTTGGCAGCACCTTTTACTTTTGTATGCGCGACATTTTCGACATTATTTACAGAACTCAACAATAATTTTGGAATTGTATAAAAATTTTATAATTTTACCCAGAGATGGGTATCTCCTCATAAAATAAATACATAAACCATATCTGTAGCACTATAAAAATAGGAGTCTTCGTGGCGAGCACTGTTAATTGTAAATAAGATCATAAAAATCGGCTTTCGTCTTATCGCCGAGCCATTATTCGGAATTAAAAACAAACAAGTAAAAGTGCTATATTCGGACGTGCCGAATCTTCTATACCCTTCACCACGGTGATTTTATTTATACAAACATGTACAGCATTATCCATATTGTTGACTCTTTACATAAATTAAGTTGTATGAGAAAAAACTGATATTGAAGATAATTAGCCTAAGTTGTGGCTGTCACAACGGTGGTCGTGTAGTCATGAAGCAATACTGGGTTCAAAATAATCGTTTACCTTTAAAAGTGTGTATTTAATTATTGACAGTTTGTAGTGGTATCCTGATGATGTCTATGTGTTTAATGCACCTAGGTTGTAAATATTTTTGAAAAAAAAATTTTAAATATATTTTTAAAAAAAATTTAAAACAAATTTTAAACAAATTTTTTAAAAATTTTATTGAAATTGTTTTGTTAAATTTAGGACTTTTCTTCAATCTATATTGAGTTAGAATGGTTATACTAAAGCAAAAAGAGAAATCCTTTAAAAAAATTTTGTTCATATTGACCCCCCATGTGCCTTTTAACTGCTCCTATTTACCAGTGGGTAGGTACCCTGTGGGTCCATTGGCTACCTCTATGTGTATTGCTTTCTATTAAGGTCTCTAATACAAATCAAAGTAGAAAAACCTTACCAATCTAAAAACAAAAATCGCCCCTCGAAGGGGGTTACGGATCCCCCGAGATCTGTATGTACTCCTTGCGATCTATCACTCGCAGTCTAATATTTATTTGACAAAAAAAGGCAAAACAGAATCAGTTAAGCCGAAAAAAATTAAAAAACGTGAAAAAATATAGGTGCGCGTGGTTTTTGGCCCGCAGCCTCCAAAGGAATGATCCGATGTTGCTGAATTTCAATACCAAAATTTTCGAAACTATGCCTGACAGATTGGTGTGTATACTAAAGCATATTCTTCGGAATATCTACGAAAATATAAAAGCGTTTTGAAGTTAAAAGTTATATTTTTCCAAGTGTTTTTTGTATTTTTTGTGGAAGGGTGTAGTGAAGCGTACCGGGGATAGCTTGTTAAAGTTAAAAATAAAAAAAGAACACACAAGCAAGCCAATGTCATAAATTTTAACAACATAATTATCAAAATAAAATCAATTTAATTGATTTATTAAAAATCGGATTACAAGCATGCTTTACCAAAAAAAAAACTACACGAAAAACTAACTGTCAAAATAATAACACTATCATTTCAATCATCAAATAAACATTTACTTAATAATTCATTTAAATGTGCATAACTCTGTAAATATCGAACACAAACACATGTCGGTGATTTAAATTAATAAAATAAATAAATAAAAAAAGCATTTTTTCTTTTTTTTAAGAGTAACGATTCTTAGATAGATTTCTGCTGTTAAATTCGTTTTTTGTATAAACGAAATCAAGTAGCAATTCAACAAATTTAACTAAATTTGATATACAAACATGTTGTTAACAAATATACACTTACCTGCATACATACTGCACAGTGGGGAATTTGGAAAAAAAACGAAGTAAATATGTAGCCTTTAAACGGGTAGTCTTATTTCATATGGCTATACCAAAGGTGCAGTCGACTTAAACCTTGCATTTAGAATTCATATACCTTGGGTGGTAGGCGCCATATTGCCTCAAATTAGAGCACCTCGAATATATAAAAACTTGTAAAACTTGAATTTATTATTCTTGAACCAATTTTTAAATTTTTCTTTGATTACTCCAAAACAAAAAAAAAGATGTTGCCGTGTAGGCTTATCGCCTGGTATATTTTCGGGCATGAAATCCAGGAAATCCCGCAAAATAATACATTCTCCGTATATACATACGAGTTATTCTTAAAGTTTTTTTCCGGAAAATTTTTGGGACGTTTAATCCCGGAAATCCCGCAAATCCAGCAAAATAATCAATCGTGCATAGACTGATTGTTTAGTCTGTCAGTCTGAGAGTTGCTGATTTAATTCTCACCAAAGAATCTGGGTGTTTTCAGCAAACAAGGCATGAGCTCTACAGGTAGTATTATCTTTAAAAAATACCGCAATCGCTCGAATTTTTGTGAACGAAAAATAACTATTTAGCAAATTTTCTGTTTTTAAAAACAACAGATGACTTAAGCAAGAGCCCCCACGCAAACCCCTAAGGGTCTGTGAGCACATACAAAATCTCAACCAGAATCTCACAAAGAGAACAAAACATATAAAAATTTTTAATCAGTAGCATACCAGCTTTCAACAAGGTAGGTTTGTGTCATTTTGCTAAATATTTAGCAAACCAATGCATTTTCATTTTAACCACTTTTTTTGGTTGGGGGCCTTTGCTATAGACATTTGATTTTAAATGTAAACAATTTATTGAAGCTCTTTATTTTTATCTGTTTACTAGCTTATTTTACCCAGCGTTACCTGGGCTCACTTGCACGATCCTTAATTTTTTTTACACCATGATTAACTTTGATGATAAAACATTTGTTTAGATTTCAACAACAACGCTTCGTTTCAGGTCCAATCGATCAAGTCTATAACCCAGTCCCAACAGAGAAAAAAAAAATAAATCGGTTGAGCTGTTTTTGAGATTAAATGAATTTGCCTCTTTCCTTTTTCTTATTATCAGAGATTGGAAGTTTGGGAGACAGACATAGTCAAATGCTCATTCTACATAATCTCCATTTATGCCGGATAAATATGCCCCTTTTCACCTTTCTAGGAACTAGTTTCCTTTTCTTATTATTGGACCTTCGAGAAAAGAATCGATCTATGTTTTAAATTTCATTAAAATCGCTGCAGCCATATAAAAGTAACCGTTTTCCTCTTTTAGGACGGAGTTTTACGCACAAACAATCAAAAATACTTTAAATTTATTTGAGCTGCGAAGTTCCGCGATTCTTTTATACGTTACAGGCTGTTCCCCAGCATTTAAGAATGTCCATAAATATTCTCAAATACTTAAAAATTCTGAACTGTTCTAGAAAATTCTAAAGAATGAAACTTTAAGCCCTTATATATAATGAAAACACACCGTCTAGGTAAAAATGGAAAACTTCTTCATGGTGGCCCCAAACATAGAGGGCTTCTACACTATATAAACTCCAATAAAATAACTACTGCGATTGGATTTATAAAACCAATAAAACTGTAACA
This sequence comes from Phasia obesa, assembly GCA_949628195.1. Lineage (NCBI taxonomy): Eukaryota > Metazoa > Arthropoda > Insecta > Diptera > Tachinidae > Phasia > Phasia obesa. The sequence goes on from OX451218.1 coordinate 77,352,681, forward strand.
GGGATGTGTCTGTATATAAAATATTGTCAAAAATTGTGTTAGTCCCTTTTTACATTATGCAACTTTTGTCCCTACAATTCTTAGTTAGATGGCGAGAGGGGAGCGAGGAATTAAAAGGCATATATTCGTGAAATTTATTTCGTCTCCTTATTTTAATTATGAAGTTTAATATGTAAACAAATGAGTACATTCATACAAATTGCTGCAATAAAAATTGCACGATATAAACACAAATGGCATGATGTAATTGGGCACTTACTGGTTCATCGATATGAAATACAAAATAACAAAACCCGCATTATGTAAAGCGCTTTTTAGACGATCAAACGCGGCTTGTGAGCATGGCTTGATGAGAGAGAGAGTGGTTTGTTGTTACACTATTAAGCGCAGCATGCACGCAGCATACATAAGTATGAAAACTAACAATGAATGGTGAAGGTCCCCAGCAAAGAAAAAAATTGGATTTTTGGAAGCAGTAAAATTTTTACCTGCCATACAAAGTCTCTTAAAGTAAGCACATACTCGTATATATTGCCTAAATAAATGCAATTTTGTATGACATAAAGTGTTAAGTTTTCAAAAAAACAACGATTTTTTTAGATTTCGCTTTACATGAGTGCATACTAAAAAGCACAACTGTAAGCCAAAGATAAACAAATTTCGAATTTACGAGAAGTTACAAACTTAATAACGTATGAATTTAGAACATCTAAACTGCGTTGCAATGTGCACTTAAAAGGAAATGCTACTAAGTGGGACATCGCGAACAAATATTTCATAAATATGTCATACGTAAGCAGGTTTGTGAGCAATAACAACTCGTCGTTCCCATACAAAGCTGCATACGGCGGAGCAGTATTTTTTGCTGGGTCGTATTTATAATCTCGCGTAAATTTTTGGCATCTTTGAAATTTATGAATTGATATATGACAATCAGAAATCAGAATTATAATACAGTAGGATGTTTTAAAATGCATTTCATTTAAAAATAGTTCAAATAAAATTAAAAATTCATATAAATATATTTTTGTTTTTTCATTTTATTTCACTTTTACTCTTGTCTCATAAAGCGAATCCTCTTCTTCCAAGTCTAGGAAAGAAACACCGTCCTTTTATGTCACTTTTTTATATATGATTCGTCAGATATACATCCTCAACACCAGCTTCGAACCATTTACTTAATTTAATAATTCACGTCTTTAACCAGAACTCAAATATTTTTTTAAACTTCAACTTTAGCTTGCGGCTCAATTTCCTTTAATTTTTTTTAGAAGTTTTTCATAATTCTTTTGTTTTAGATGTTTATTGTGGCACACTTCTCCTTTCATCTGCCAAAGTTCTGGAAGACTTTCATATATTTAAAAATGCTTTACAAAAAATCAAATAAAATTTGCACTGTGTTTGAAAGGGTAGGTATTACACGAGCATGTTGGCTTGATGCAAACACAAAAGCCATCAAGCACGAATGAAAAACAAATATGTTTCACTATTAAACAAGTTTGATGTCTGTCAAGCCGAGCTCACTTGCTGCGTTTGATCGTCTAATTGGCACTGAAAACCTACTAGATGAGCTGTAATAAAATTTGGTGTGGAAGTACCTCAATACCTCGTTTCAAAAATAAGATACTTTTTTCATTTTCAAGAAAAAGAATAAATAATAAAACAGTGAATAAGGACTGTTTTATAATAATATAAGGACTGTAAATAATAAAATAGTGAATAAGGACTGTTTTTATCGGACTTTTTAAATCATAATCGATCAAGCTTGTCTATAAAATAGTGAAAGTACTCAATTTTGCAAACTTGATAGCACCTTTTATTTTTGTAAACAAGAAATTTTTGCACTGTTACTGTTTATTACAGAGCATTGCACACAATTGGGGTATTCAAACGGTCGTGCTAAAGTCATATGTCATAAAATAATAAAACGAAAAAATATGACTGCTGGGAACAACCGTTTTAATTTAGTGTATTATTTTTAATTTATTTATTTTTAATAATAATTTCTGCTTTTCGATTTTTTTGGCGGTAGCTTGTTTTTACCATCGCCGGCTTAACTTAATAGCTTTAACCACTTAACTCCGAATTATTTTACCAATTTATGACAAAACAATAAACATATGTAGAAAAGTCTTAATTTTTTATGACTTTTTTACACACAAACCAACAACAATTTTTTAAAACTGTTTTAAAATATTTTGACTATATGACTCGATAAGACACCGTTTGAATACCCCAAATGAGTACTTTGTTGACGAATATTAAATCAAGAAGGAAAACATTTGAAAAGCTTTGTACTCGATTTTACTTTATTTATTTTGTGTTTTTTGCGTTATTTTTGCTCCCATTTAAAACAAAAATTTAATCAAACAAAGAAAAACCAATTGAAAGCTAAATAACTGCTCTACGTACGTCAAAACTTAAAAGTTTCCGAACTTTCGTTCTTTGCGTTGACGGAGACGTATTGATTGTGACAACGCTCTTAAGAAAACTCGTATTTCAACTTTCTTGTATATTCGAAAAGACGACGTACTTATAACGTATGACGGATGCTATGTGTCCCGGCCGGTGCGCCTTGCGCTCTTATTTATTCTAGTTAGTAACGTATAAAAGCAAAATACAACTTATTCACTGTCACGTAAAGTGTTAATCTAATAAGGCTTTCCGTTTAGTATCTACAGATATATTGCCATTTTTTACGAAATTCCCCACTGTGCAGTAGCAATACCACCTGTAGTGTTTTTCTTTTAAAGCAGAAATCATAATGACAACAAAATTACACTGGAGGTGTTTAACTGCAAAAAAAAATGAGGATACTACGAGTTGAATGCGTGGAGGGAGTTGAATTGAACGGCAGCCTACATTTAAACGGAAATAAACTTAAATGACACACAAACGATGAAACGAAAAACAAGCTTTTAAACATGAAATTGTAAATTATACACTTAAATAAAAGTTACAACATTTGTAGGCAACAAAAATATTAATGAATGAATAAATCGTACTTCGCTCACATAACACTGACCAACAACCACACACAAATGCCACAACATACTCTGCATGCATGTACCTGTAGATATTCGTTCTAATTTATACGTTTTTGTTTGTTAACATTTTGAAATCAAATAAATTTCGCCTTAAAATTTAATTTTTTTTGCTTTTTTTTTATTAATTTAAATGTGGTTAATTGATCTGTTAAAATAATTTTATGCAAATTTTAGTTAACGTACATTGTTTTGTTTTAAAATTTATGTTTTTCTCAAAATGCAATATACATACTTGTAGATCTATGCATAAGCTCGTGCGTTGTTAAGACTGACTGACCTCTATGGTGCAATACACCCACTTTTAAACTTAATTTTTTACACAAAAGACCAGTTCTTATATAATCAAAGAAAACAAAGCAAATTACTAGACAAATGAATATATATACATACATACATACATACATACATACATACATACATACATACATACATACATACATACATACATACATACATACATACATACATACATACATACATACATACATACATACATACATACATACATACATACATACATACATATATTCATAGAAGTACAACAATTTGTCTAATATTTTTCAATCTCTTTTTTCTTCTAATAAACAATTGTGTTTGTGCAGTTACTTTAGGAGGCAAAAAAAATATCAAGATTTATTATGAAATTTTTTTTATTGTTTCTTACTAACAAGTGCATTAAAGGAAAATCTGATATCAGAATATCAGATGCGGGAAGGATACCAAAGTTTTTGTATCGGCTTTATATTTATAGACCAACATGTGGTGCTGAAGAAGTATCGTTTTAAAATTCGGAAGCACTGTGCTGTAAGATGTGCAGGGTAAAAGAGAAACTTTAAGTGCAATTTGCTTTGGTTTGCTATAAATCAAAATTTATTAAAAAATATGCTTTTGCAAAACTCGTGCAATAATCCTTTCCACATTCTTCATGAACACATGCACAGTGGAGTAAAATAAAACACATCCACCAAATGCGAGTCGGACTTAAAAACGAAGTGACCACCACAAAATATCGGGTGGTTAATTTTTAAGGGCCGATGTTATATGTGAACGACACCTAAACGTCAAGTTTTTGTCTGCATTTAATTTGACATTTCTCAATTTCAAACTAACTCAATTCGAACCATGGAAAGATACACAATCGAGCAACGCGTTAAAGTTATTCAAGAAATGGCAACAGTGGATGATCAATTTTCGAGGAAAATCATCTTCAGTAATGAGGCATATTTTCACCTCAGTGGATTCGTCAATAAGCATAATTGCTGCATTTGGGCGAATGATAATCCAAGAGTGATTAACGAAAAACCAATGCACCCACAAAGAGTTACTGTTTGGTGCGGTTTATGGGTTGGCGGCATCATCGGGCCGTATTTTTTCCAAAATGAGTTACTGTGAATGGTGTTCGCTATCGTGAGATGATAACGAACTTTTTTTGGACCGAACGGTGTCACTTGCCACACAGCTAACGAAACAGTCTCACTTTTGCGCAACTAATTCAATGGCCGTGTTATCTCACGTGGTGGCGATGTTAATTGGTCGCCAAGATCTTGTGATTTGGCACCGTTGGACTTCTTTCTTTGGAGTTATTTGAAAGAAAAGGTGTACGTCTATAAGCCAGCAACAATTCAAGAGCTAAAGGATGATATAATTCTGCACGTTAACGGCATAGAACCTCAATTATGCCTCAGCGTCATCGAAAATTTGGAGCATCGGATGGAGGTGTGGCGCCAAGGTCGCGGCGTCTATTTGGTCAATATTTTGTTTCATACATAATTGAACCATACCAATATTATCAAAATAAAAAGAAATACCAATAGTTTCCTAAATAATTTGTGTTTTCTTCAAAATCAACATCGCTGCCTTAATATTGAATCACCCTTTATTTAACTTTACATTAAAAGCACCACAAAATTAATGCCAATTAATGCCTATATTAATCGTGTGTGTTACTTCCATTGGAAAGGGAGAGAAGTTGATTATAGAGATGGTTAGAGTGAAAGTAAAGTTTCACTTTCGGCAACACTCCAATTGTTCGTTGTGATTATTTTTAGAGCAGTGTTTCAGCGCCTCTGGTGTTCTTTAGGCGTATTAATTTGAAGCTAGCATAGCGATTTAGTGCTATGAAATATGCTTTAAAATAGTAAAATGTTACTCACAGTGATTTAACAACGTGCGAAGTAACATGAATTCTTACAAAGGCAAAGCAAAGATGTTTCTGAGTAGAGTTTCGTGCCTCTATAGTAAAGAGAGGCTTGTGGGTAAGCCCCCAAAGTGTGGTACCTCGGGCATACAATACAAAAAAGATTATTTATAACTCAAATGTTAAGATTTTTTAAATTTATTTAGTCCTTAAAAATATCAAAAAAACATGGGCGCACATGTCTGGGTTATCTTTTAGTTTTCAAGAAAATTAGCACAGATTTTTTTATAATTTTGGCCGACCTTTGACGTAGTGGGTTTATTATGGCCGGATTATTTTAAGATATCGCCTGCGCTTTTGATACAATTTTGAGTAAAATGGTGTAAAGTTGTATTCAGATTTACAAGCCTCTGAATTGGGAAAATGTCCCCAAAAATCTGAAATGGCTTTTTGCTTATATAAGTTAAACTTATTTCAGTACAGTGAATTTTTATTTGCATTTTATTTTAAACACAACCTACTGCAATAGCAAATAAAAGAAAAATTATGCCATAATTTTTAACGGTTCTCCCTCCAGCACTATCAAAGCATAGCCAATTTTGAAACAAAATGTTTGATTTTTTGTTCAATTCCTCGGAGTTCAAAGCGCCGAGTAAGCAAATTTTTAAGGCCTCATCGAGTGCCTTGATAGACTGATTGGTAGCGCGCTAGTCTATCAGTCTGGGCTTTGCTGGTTCGATTCCTGCCAAGGACTCTGGATGTTTTCTGCAGACAAGCAAAAAGCTTTGCAGGTTGTGTTGTCTTTAAAAAAAATTATTCGGATATCGGAATTAAAAAAAGCTAAAAAAAACAAATGTATATTCTAAAAAAATGGCGGCCCCGTGCTTAACAAGGACATGGTAGCCAATTTTATAAAACGACACATCTTTCCCGTTTTAGGAATTGAGCGGTTAAAATATAAGCCATTAAAATTTTTTAATGCACTTATTTAAAAAAGCTCTGCATTTTTAATTAGAAAATTACACAAAATTCATTAATAGGTAAGGTTTGCAGATCACCTACAGCTTAAATATATATTCTTTATACAAGTAATTGGTATCGGAGAAAATTGTCTGATTTCTTCTTTCGATTAATGTTTTGAAAAAGATAAAGTAAAAGATCAGCTGTTTTAAACAAAAAGCGGTTATGTCAGACTTGGAGTAATCATATTAATATTACAGTTGGTCGGATCTATAATATGCTTCGTAATTTATGGACTGTTAAAGACTCGACTCCATTCGTTATCCGTATGTTATTAGCCAAATCTTACCTCATTCCAGTGCTTTTATACGGTTCTGAAATTTATGCGAACTGCGATTGTGATGACCTACGTAAGCTCAAAGTTGCTTACAATAACATTGGAAGATATATTTTTCAAAAAGGCCGACACGACCGCAGATCTCTGGTATGCATTTTAAAAATCTTTTAAAATATAAATGCCTTACTTTCCTACACAGAATTATAATTATAAATCAACCATCATACCTTTACAATAGAATTCAGTTCGCTGGATCTAACCGCGGTAGAAAAATTATTCAACAAAAATATAGGAGACTTTCATCGCAGAGACAATCAATCAAGTACTACAAACCATCAGTAAAATAAAAATTTTGACATCCATCCATCCATCCATCCATCCATCCATAAAAAATATGTCGTGTAATAGGGGCTTAGCAACTGTGAGTGTGCGTATTCATGTATGTAATTTAAAGTATATAATTATAAATATATTTAAAGGATTTTTATAATTTGGTATTAGTAAAACACCTTCTGTAAAAATTTAAGGATCTTGATTTCGTCTCGAGATATGCAGCAGTGTGTCAGACAGACGAATATCGGAGCTACAACAATAGGATGCCGTTGGTACAATTTAAGTTCGTAACCTTTGAAATAACGATGTAATAAAAATGGTTCAATCGCCGAAACGATTCAATTATTTTTAATTAATTTGATATATTTCATCTTTCTAAACTACTAAATCTATCAAATTAATACTTATCCTGTAGAATTTCAAGTGTTTACCAAGGGTGAAATCATTTTAGTTATGAGTTTATTTTTTACTAGCTGTGCCCATACACGTTATGTGCGTCCTACCAATAACGTAAAACTTAAATGTGAATATGTAGATTTTCTTTAATTAAAAAAAAAAAAAAAATAAAATCGATTCAAAAATGACTGTAAGAAAAAATTTAAATTTGACAAAAATCCAAATTTATCTAAAAAATGGAGATTTCACCACAAAACTTAACAAGAAAATCAAAATTTCACCAAAAATTATTTTGTTTTTTTTTCTATTTTACAGATATCAAAAAAAAATTTATTTATTTATTAAAGTATTCTTCCCTTTTTACACAGCCGAACAATATGGAACAAGTTTAAGTTCATACAAAACTGAATATTGAATATTCATACAACAGAAATTAACACACAACTATTTAAAAATATGTGAAATACATATTTATGATACGATCGACCGACCGATCGACCGACCGACAACTACGTAAATGCAACACAAATTAATATTAAAAAATGCAATAATAAATGTGTGGGATTTTTTCTATTCTACATATATGTTCTTTTTGTTGTTGTTTCTTTAGCTGGGTGAATAATAAAACTAGTGCCGCTGAGTCTACCGCGATCAATGTAATAATTCTAAGACTAATAAAAAAACAAAAAGCAAAACAATTTAATTGTCGTTTTTATTTTATATACATACATATGTATGTATGTAGCTGTTATTGTTGTTGTTTCTGCTGTTCGTGTAGCTAATGTAGTTGTCATTAATATTAACTTATTGTTGTTTTGCGAATATTTTTTGCTAGACTGCTTGGTTTTCCATACCCGGTGGCGGCGAGTCATGTTTAATGATTTTCAGGTTGACTTGATTTGATATTCATAAACAAATTTTGTTTAAATATTCATATTGTCGTAATCAAATTCGTTTTTAAAAGTCAATAATCATATACATAGACATTTTCGACTCAATATGCCATATGATTTTTAAATTATTTATTCACGGTAGTTGCTGCAGTCTTTATGAACTACACAATTGCAATAACAACAACAGCCACAAATATACATAGTTGTTGGCTCTTAAGTTGTGGTAAATATCTTAAAAATTAAATTCACTTCTTAAACGTAATTTTAAATTATGCATTATTTCAATATGACTTTATATGCATTAATCTTGAATTTGTAGCGTAATAGAGATAGATCAGGGCGTAAAGTTGTGCAAGTACTCGATTTTTATTAATAGCTTTGAAATGAAGCAATTAAGTAATTTTTTTCAAAAGAAATTTGCAATAAAAATATATTGAAAATATTTTTAAGGTATGCAACTTTGAATTGACTATAATGAACTTTGTTTTCTATCTTCTCTGTCTATCCCTCCTCTTATCTGCAGGTATCACAAAGGGACCAACATAATGGACCCACGTCAGCTATTGCATTCCACTTATCTTTCTCCTCCTCGATACAAGCTGCCTGCTTAACCTAACCTAACTTTGAATTAAAATAATATGCAGTGACTAGCTGTGCCCATACACGTCGTGTGCGTCCTGACAATATTTTGTTCGATTTTGCTTTGAAAGTAAACCACAACAAATTTTAAGGCTCTTACGTATTTACTTCATATAAAGGTACCCATCTCTGGAAAAAATTTTTAAAATTTATATAAGATTCTAAAAATTATTGTAAAGATCTGCAAAAGTTGTTTAAAATATTTTAATAACAATGTAATTCCACAAAGTATTTATTTATTTATTTATTTATTTATTTATTTACATTCATTTACCTTATAATTGCAAATTACGAAATAAATTTAAGGAAAAGGAAGAGCAATAGCAGCCTTCAGTTTAGTAGATATTAAAATTTATTGAAGTAAGCATGATTTATATATAGATAGATTTAGATTAAATTGTATAGATTTGATTTTTTTTAAAAACTAATGATTAGTACTATATTCTCAATAGAAGGATGAAGAAGTAGATTCAAAGGATCGGAATTATGGAAAATTCTTTTTCTGCAAATACTAAATCTTGGACAGTCACAAAGGAAGTTGAAGGATGTTGTGGAATATGAAATAATGCAGTTGCAAGAAGGCATGCTGTTGGGGTTAAATAATAATTCATGTGTTAGTTTAGTGTGACCCAAACGAAGTCGTTCAAATTTAATACTGTCTAGTCAATTTACAGCTAAGGTCCCAAATTTCAAAAAGTCATAAATTGTTTTGCGTTCGCAGTTAATAGTTTTATACCATGCTGAAGATGAGTTGAATAATTTTTTTTCTGCTATCCTGGTCAAACTCTATCAGTAAAAATACAAATCAAATACAAATTTTGTTCAATTAGCTATTACAATCACAAAATATGAATTACTTAATGCCAAATAATTCATATTTGTGATTTTTTTTTAAATAGCGCCATCTATTGCGCAGCCGTGTTTAAAATATCCCGCTTCTAAAAAAGACGCCTTAAAGTATGCAGTACCTTTAAAGCGGTAAAAAAATAGAATAACTTTTACTGCTTTTTCTCCACTTTGTCTTGGTAATAAGATATTTTTAAGAAAACAAAGTATCCTATATTGGAGTCAGGATACTAAGTTACCCCCTCACACAATTTTGTTAAAATCCATCCATTAATTTTTACGTGATGCGAACACAAAAACCGGAAGACAGATAGACAGATAGACAGACAGGAAATGAGTTACAATTTAATTATATGTATAGATCACATAAAGATAACTTTGGAATATAATTTCAATATATTTGCACCGCGGCGATTAATCAATGTCACATGCTTATCCACATACGTGTGACCAAAAGTTATGCTTCATTTGTAATTATGGGTGATATAATTTGTACTAAGAGATTAAAAGTTCTTGATGATCCTGACATTAAAATCCAGAGCGACATTCAATGGATTAAAGTACCTTGTTTGTTTGCAACAGTTTAAAATATACTTTACTCCTTCTAATCTTCCTATGCGCAAAAACTATAAAGCTCTTGATCTCCCTATAACAAAGGCACATAATGAATTTCATTTTGATATGACAAACGGTGTGACCTGTAGAGCGTTCGCAAATATAGTAGCATACACACACCACGCACCCTCAGGTATCAAACTAAAAATTAAGGAGTATTTTTTTTTAAAGAGAGGAAACAGTCATTCAATTAATGCCTATATTAACTGTGTTACTTCCGTTGAAAATTAGTTAAAGCTTCACTTGTGGCAACACTGCAATTGCAAGTTATGATTATTTAGCCGTATTAATTTGAAGCTAGTATAGCCTATTTATAATTAATTTACTTCGCGAATTAGTGCTATATGGTAAATCTGGCGAAGGTGGAGCTGTGATATGTACTATTGTAAAGAAAATTAATACATATCAGAAAAATCGATGTTGCCATAGCTGAGTATTAAACATGTGACCATCCTTTAGTAGTCAACGTGTTACAACACGCTCTAATTTAGTAGTATAACAAGTGATGCGATTTCAAGCGATATGGTGTTATTTTTGAACCGTAATGGGTAGAGCCTTTAAATTTACGAAGAGTATTATTTTAAAGTGTCTTCTATAATTACAAGGTTCAAATAAAATTATGTAATAAAAATGAAAGAGTGTTCTCAAGAAGTAGGGATTTTATCGACTTTGGCCTTATCATGTAAATGATGTAGTCAGACACTTAAAATTTACACAGGGCATGCAGTAATATGCCTGCTATAATAACAATAAACAAGTAGTACACATTCAAAGGTGTCTCCGTAGAAGACGTGATTGTGACGTGTCTTTTACTTTACCATATGTAGTATAAGGAAAAGTATAGTAATCATGAAAAAATCGAGGCGATGATGTCTGTGGGTGGGTGTGTATGCCACTATTTTTGTGGAGTTTGTACAGGTCATACCGTTTGACATATCGAAATGACATTTAGTGATACCTTTGGTATATGGAGATCAATAGCAGTATTAATTTTGGGCATAATCGCGAAGGCGCAAGGGGTAGTTTACTTAACACCCCAAACTGAAAATAATTAATTTTTCGATTCGAATATACTTTATTTTATATCCTTTATGTAATATAGATAGACCGATTACCTTGATAGACCGATTGGTAGCGCGGTAGTCTATCAGTCTAGAGGTTGCGGGTTCAATTCCCGCCAAAGACTCTGGGTGTTTTCTGCAGACAAGCAAAAAGCTTCATATTATTTATGGTATCATTAATGTATATCAACCATAGTTGGGAGTAGTGCACTTATTTTGCAATCTTTACTCACACTTAAAGTAGTTTTACACGACGTGTATTTGTTATATGACTTGTCACTTTTCCATGTGTAAATTCTATACACGTCGTGTGAACCCTTTCAAACATAAGATGTGTATTTTCCATGTGTACAATACATACTATGACATTTTTCATTTAGAACGTGTTCTATTTTGATTTGACAAAGCATCTGACATCCTGTAATGCCAACTTGATATTTTGTTATTTTATGCTTTTTGTGGTACCAAAAGCGCTAAAGATGTGGTAAAAGCACTAGGTTTGCAACTTTGCATCAGCTGTGGCTGCAAATAAAAAACTGTGTGGCGGCAAAATTACATATTTTAGGTTATGTCACATGTAATTACACATGAACGTTTGAAAGCAAAAATTAAAACCGTATGTAAAATGGCTATTTTGACAAACACATGATATTACATAAGGGTTATCAAACTGACAAGTCATATGACAAACACGTCGTGTAAAACCATTTTTAGTGATATTGCAAAATTATTGCATTAATTTTATTACTTGCTGATGATGATTTCAAAATTTGCAGCCTCAATCAACATTAGTAATAATGAGTTAAAAAATGTTTGCACTAAAATTTAATTATTGCATTAAAAAAAGCTATACTGCATTTTTTTTCACTCCTTTGAGGGCAACTTAGAAATTTTGCACTAAATTTACAGCACAATTGTCGAAAGTTAAGTGAGTGTAAAAAATGCAGCTTTTAATTGAGTACACATGTTGCACTAATTGATTGAGTGAAGAATTATTTGAAGAAGGATGAAGCGATTCAGAAAATACATTATATTCTGCTAGAGTCTAAGTTTTCGTTATCACTTGATAATAATGAACTTACGCCTGAAGAGTTATTAATGCAAATATGAAAATAGTTCAAATAAAATAAATTTATCTAAATATAATTTTTTAGTTCATGGCAAAGAAAAATACTATCTTTAAACCCTAAGTTAAATAATTTTTATTCGAATAATTAAATATAATAATCAATTTCGAATTTCATGACTAGACTTAGTAAATAGGTTTTAAATGTAGACTTGTATCTTATGACTTTGGTATTTGTTAAATGTTTGTTTTTTTTTGAATGTTTTTGTTTTTGTTACTGATCTCTTAAGCTTTGTTTCTTCTAGTCTTTTAAAATAGTTGTTGTAAAAATTATTATTCAAAAACAACTAAAACAAGTCTTAATCAATTTAAATTATTTTATAATTACAAGTGATTTTCATCGTTATTATTATCAGGTTTTAGTTGCTAATATTTTTTCCTCAGAAGTTTGTATGTTTTTCTAATAATTTGCTGTTTTACTTTTAATAATATATATTTGGATTAATTTTAAATTAATATCCAATAAGATTTATGGTTTGTTTTTCTTTGATGTGTTTGTTTGCTTAAGTTAATTTATAATAATTCAGCTTAAAAACACATTTAAATTTTTTATTATAAATATTACAAATATATTACAATATACTTATAAATTAATCAAATGTGAGTTTTTTTTTTCGTTGTAATGCAAATATTTTTTAAACAATAAACTCAATGTCTAGTGACGGGGAGTCCATTTGATTTATTAGAAATATGCCAATTAATGGAGCGCTTTTTCGCGGCATTAGTTAAATAAATTGTACTGAGAATTTAAATAAAAGACATAAGTAAATCGATATCGATATAAAATAACAACAAATAAAAAAATTACAACAAAAAAAACTATTTTTATTTACATACACAAATAAAATACTAGGTGACCCGGCAAACTTCATTTAGCCCAAAATATATTTTTTGATTCAATTAATTTCGAGCATTTACGATTCTTACCGAAATTTGTTTTCTCGATTGAACAGATTACGCAATAATATAATTTCAAATATATTTTGAATGAAATTCTTAAAATTTAAAACAATGTTGAATATTTTTACAAATTATTATTTATCTATCTATCTATCTATCTATCTATCTATCTATCTATCTATCTATCTATCTATCTATCTATCTATCTATCTATCTATCTATCTATCTATCTATCTATCTATCTTTCTATCTATCTATCCATCCATCTATCTATCTATCTATCTATCTATCTATCTATCTATCTATCTATCTATCTATCTATCTTTCTCTATCTATCTATCTATCTATCTATCTATCTATCTATCTATCTATCTATCTATCTATCTATTTATCTATCTATCTATCTATCTATCTATCTATCTATCTATCTATCTATCTATCTATCTATCTATCTATCTATCTATCTATCTATGTATCTATCTATCTATCTATCTATCTATCTATCTATCTATCTATCTATTGATCTATCTATCTATCTATCTATCTATCTATCTATCTATCTATCTATCTATCTATCTATCTATCTATCTATCGATCTATTGATCTATCTATCTATCGATCTATCGATATATCGATCTATCTATCTATCTATCGATCTATTGATCTATCTATCTATTGATCTATCTATCTATCTATCTATCTATCTATCTATCTATATATATCTATCTATCTATCTATCTATCTATCTATCTATCTATCTATCTATCTATCTATCTATCTATCTATCTATCTATCTATCTATCTATCTATCTATCGATCTATCGATCTATCGATCTATCTATCGATCTATCTATCGATCTATCTATCTATCTATCTATCTATCTATCTATCTATCTATCTATCTATCTATCTATCTATCTGTCTATCTATCTATCTATCTATCTATATCTATTTATCTATCTATCTACGAGTATATATCTATCTACTTTGGGTGGTGTTAAGTTAAAATCATTTACTATGTATTTAACCAACCAGACTCAGATAATAGAATACTTCCTACAATATTTACCACCACACATTTCTTGTTGTTTTAGCCAACAATTATTGCTATAAACCAAATGAATTATGTAGCGAAATCTTAAATATGCAACATTTTAATAAGTTAAACGATTCAAATGAAATTTTCTGCAAAAACTCTATAACATTAAGGTAAGGGAAATCCCACGATTCCCAAAATAAATACTTAAAATCCCAAAAGTGGAATTTTTTAGTTTTTTGCCCATAAAATCCACATATGGACTAGGGGATATGAAATATTTTCAGCAGTAGTTGGGAGTACTTATAGCTTTATTACGGCAGTATTCTTTTTTTCCGATCCCAGCTTTGGGATTCTAGAACATATGTAAAATAGGTAAAATTGATCAATTTTATATGAAATTTGGCATAAACGTACCGACATACATATTATTAGCTTGCACAAAGATATAACATTTTTATACCCTTCACCACAGGTGGAAAGGGTATATATAAGTTTGTCATTCCGTGTGTAATTTCTACAATATTCATTTCCGACCCCATAAAGTATATATATTCTGGATCCTTATACATAGAGAAGTTGATTAAGCGATGTCCGTCTGTCCGTGTTAGTGTGGTAATGTCATTTGCCAAGGCACCAGAAGAGATGCAAAAAATTTAAGCACACCAATCTGTCAGGCATAGTTTCGAAAATTTTGGTATTGCAATTCAGCAACATCGGATCATTCCTTTGGAGGCTACGGGCCAAAAACCACGCCCACCTATATTTTTTTTACGTGTTTTTACGTTTTTTTTAATTTTTTTCGGCTTTAGTGATTCTGTTTTGCCTTTTTTTGTCAAATAAATATTAGAGTGTGACAGGTAGATCGCAAGGAGTGCATACAGATCTCGGGGGATCAATAACTCCCTGCGAGGGGCGATTTTTGTGTGTTTTTAGATTGGTAGGGTTTTTCTGCTTTGATTTGTATTAGAGACCTTAATAGAAAGCAATACGCATAGAGGTAGCAAATGGACCCACAGGGTACCCACTGACAAATAGGAGCAGTTAAAAGGACCCCTCATGTGTCAATATGATGAAATTTTTTTTTTGTAAGGATTGCTTTTTGCTTTAGTCTGACCATTCTAACTCAATAGATTGGAGAAAGGTCCAAAATTTAACAAACAAATTTCAATCAAATTTTTAAAAAATTTTTAAAAATTTTTTTAAAAATTTTTTTTTTTTTTAATTTTTTATTTTTTTTTCAAAAATATTTACAAAAAAATTTACAAAGCATTTTCAAAAAGATATTTTACAGAAAAATGTTAGAAAAAAAATTTTTTTAAAAAATTTTCCAAAAAATTTTCGAATAAAATTTTACAAAAAATTTTTAAAAAAATATTTTTACAAAAAATTTTTACACACAATTTTCGAAAAATTAAAACAAAAATTTCAATATTTCTTTGAAAATGAAAATCATGACTGTAACATAACATATATTTAATATTAAGAATATACATATGTATGTATGTGTGTATATAGAGTAACATATTTTTTTTAATGCGTTTGATTTTTTTTAAATGCGATTGATTTTAAATAGATGAGATCTCTGTTTTAAAACCTAGGTGCATTAAACACATAGACATCATCAGGATACAGGGAAAAAACTGCCAAAAATAAAATACACACGTTTATAGGTAAACGTTTGTTTTTGAAGCCAGTATAGCTACATGGCTACACGACCACCGTTGTGGATGTCGCCAACTTAGGCTAATTTCTATTTAATTCAACAAAAGAGAATGTCACAAATTACGTTATTATTGTAAATTACAAATTCATATACAAACAAAAAGTTTTGGAGGAGATATTTATAAGTTTTTGAAAAAGTTATTTAATTTTATAAAAGCAAAATAAGTATTTCTACAACAATGTCAGAGTTTACGATGTAGCGTCGGCTTCAATATCATTAAGTAGCTGACAACACGGCGACAATTGTAACAAACGGAATTTGTTTTCATTTGTCTTCTATTTCTTTAACTCATGAATAATAATTTTTTCTTATACGACTTTATTTAAATAAAGAGTCAACAATATGGATAATGCTGTACATGTCTGTATAAATAAAATCACCGTGGTGAAGGGTATAGAAGATTCGGTACGGCCGAATATAGCACTCTTACTTGTTATATATGTATTCCTTAAGTAAAATTTTTTCTATTAAAAAAATAATTTTGAAGATCATTTTTAGGCTAAAGTACACAAAAATTCAATAATTTTGAAATTTTTAAATTGAAAATCGTCTAGTTTTTAACTCAGAAAAAAATTAATCTTAAAAACTTGCTGAAAATTGTTTAAAATATTAAATAAAAAACTGGACCAGGGAATCGAAAATTATAAAATTTTAATTTTAACATGTTTATAAATTGTTAATTTTTAAACGTTACTTGCAAATTAAACTATCATTTTATAGGTATCTCAAACAAATATTGAGATAATGCCAAGCTGTAAAAGAATTTGCAGGGGCGAGGTAGCCAACATTTGTCTTCTATTTCTTTAACTCATGAATAATAATTTTTTCTTATACGACTTTATTTAAATAAAGAGTCAACAATATGGATAATGCTGTACATGTCTTTATAAATAAAATCACCGTGGTGAAGGGTATAGAAGATTCGGTACGGCCGAATATAGCACTCTTACTTGTTATATATGTATTCCTTAAGTAAAATTTTTTCTATTAAAAAAATAATTTTGAAGATCATTTTTAGGCTAAAGTACACAAAAATTCAATAATTTTGAAATTTTTAAATTGAAAATCGTCTAGTTTTTAACTCAGAAAAAAATTAATCTTAAAAACTTGCTGAAAATTGTTTAAAATATTAAATAAAAAACTGGACCAGGGAATCGAAAATTATAAAATTTTAATTTTAACATGTTTATAAATTGTTAATTTTTAAACGTTACTTGCAAATTAAACTATCATTTTATAGGTATCTCAAACAAATATTGAGATAATGCCAAGCTGTAAAAGAATTTGCAGGGGCGAGGTAGCCAACTTTGAGAACACATAGCTCCACCCCTGGCCCACCGTCAAAACTTAAGCTGAGCTCATGCCAAATTTTGTATCAATCGGCCTAGCCCTTCACAAATGCCTAAGTTATTTCCAAAATATTTTAATTCTGCCCCACTGTGCACTGTGCTCTATCATACATAAAGAAAGCTTCTAACTATATGAACATGATGTTTTATGTTTTTACTTTATGTTTTTCATATATTCATTTATAAGGGTTCCCTACTTTCGAGGTTCCCTACTTTTTTAAAGAAAAAAACACAGAAGATTCGAATTTAATGGAGAATATTTATTATCATTTGAAAGAACACTCTTTAGCATTTATTTTTTGAAGATTATGTCTATCAAATGTTGGCGATTGCTACGTCGCAGATGGTCCATCCGTTGAGTCCAATTTTTGATGACTCGTTTGAGCATTTCGATTGATAGCTGGCGAAAGACACGTGTGATGTTTTCCTCGTGCCTTGGTGACCAAATGTAGCCGAGATCACGAGCTTCAATTTCAGGCACCAAATAGTCGGTTATCATGGCACGATAACGATCTTCATTGACGGTTACGTTCGCCCCGGCATCATTTTTAAAGACCGTTGTTTTTTCTGGAAGTGGCAGCTCTTGAATCTCTTCAGGTTGCTCTTCGTCCCAAATGCGGCAATTTTGTTTGTTTACATACCCATTGAGCCAGAAATGGGCCTAAACAAAATTTGGCTCGAAAACGTCGGATCTTCTTGGAACTTTTCAAGATCCCATAGAGCGAAGCGATTCAGGCGTAAGTCTTTCTATTATGAAATGCCAAGCAATACTTAACAAAAATAACATGACAGCATAACACGACTCACACGTGATCTGTCAAAAAAAGGCTATTGAAAAAAGTACTTCGATATAGGATAAATCCCACACAATCGTTTTCAATTTTAAAGCGACTAACGATGTCGTTATGGTTTAAGAAAATGGTCGTTCGTTTAGCAATTGATTAATTTATTCAAAGAATTTTATCAAATAATTTAAAAGGAAATTTTATTATGTCAACTTTTAATGAATTGTGAGTAGATTTGGTTATAAATAAGCGCCTTAATTTTAGTTAAAATTTTTACTTACTTGTGACCCAATTCGTGTGCTATAGTGTGTGACAACATTATGCCATTGTCTTCATTCACACTGCAGGATTGCTTCGGTTTGCACATTCCACCCACATTAGCCAAACCTAAAGTCCTGTGGAAAGAACGATTTAATTAATTAAAAAACAAACTGTATTAAAATAAAAACATTTTATTTTCAGATTATGCTGAAGATTTTTATTTAACAATAAATAAAGATCTTTTAAAGATAGAGACTGAAAAATATTAAATTACAATTTTTGTTAACTTAACTATATTTTTACCATATTTAGTCCCTATTAAATAACGATAAGAAAATAGTCATATTGAAGAAATTTCTTCAATATAAGGAATTTAATAAAATTATTTTTTTTTACGAAAATCGCCTGTAGGTTTTACTTAAAAGTTAGTTAGTTGTACAGTATTTAGGTTCAGTATTTAGGTAATTTTTTGGTTCAGCGTATTAAATGTTAAATATGATGTAGTCTTTTTGAAGTCTATTGTGATTACCTAGAGGTATAATATAATGACTTTTGATCACTTTATTACTATGGAGGACTATAATTGATAATAATAGGATCACTAAATATGGATGTGCATTTTATATTGATCGCAGAATACTTAACACTTATGCCCTTATGCAAAAGAAATAAAATCTACTTGAAGTGTACTTTAAGACAAAATTTGCATATAAAATTTGTCATAAAGTAGATTTGAAGTAGACTTAATTTCTTTTGCATAAGGGCATTACTGTTTAAATGAGTAAATATCATATATTGGACTAATTAATTAGACTGAGTAATTGACAATTTCATTAGCATTGGATTCTAAATAATGCTAAGAAACTTCTTTTCTTACCTTTGTTATCATCAATGACAATGGTGTTTAATGAAAAAGTTTCATTTGTAATTATTTAAAAAACAAAATCAATGATTAAATTATAAATAAATCAGTCAAGTGCGAGTTAGACTCACACACTTAGGGTTCCGTACTATTTTTAGTAAAACTTTAAAAATTCAATTTGTTAATTTTGTCATGTCTTATGAGTCACCCTTTAATTTTAAAATTATAGTCGTAATCGTGAAAATTGCATCACTATTGGAACACCCTTTAAATTTTAGTAATTGTTGTTATAGCAGCCATAGTAATACACTTTCTATTGCGGTTCAAAAAATAAGGTAATATACGTGAAAAACATGTCACTGATGGATCACCCTTTATATATTAGTAATTGTTACAGCGGCCGAAGTACAACATCTGTTGTAAACATTTCAAGAGTCTACCTATTACGGTTAAAAAAATAAGGCTATTTACGTACAAATCATGTCTCTGCGGGAACACCCTTTAATTTTGTTATTTATTATAGCCGCCATGGAAATTCTCTTTCTATGAATATATCAAGAGTCTACCTATAACTACTGAAAAAAATAAGTTGCTATACGTGCAAAACATGTCAATGTCAGACCACCCTTTAATTTTTAGTAATTGTCATAACGGCCATGGCACGCATCTTCTATACAAATTGTAAGCGTCTACCTATTACGGTTCAAAAAAAATATATCGCTATACATGCAAAATACGTCACTGTCGAAAAACCTTTTAAATTTTTATTGTTTTTATAGGGGTCATAGTAATACACCATTTGTGAAAATTTCAAGAGTCTAAATATTATGGTTAAAAAATTAGTCAATGTGCATGCAAATCACGTCACTTTAATTTTTAGTATTTTTTATAGTGGCCATAGTAATACACATCCTGTAAAACCTTCAAGAGTCTACCTATTACCGTTCAAAACCTATGCCATATACATACAAATCACGTCACTAACGGTACACCCATTCCATTAATTTTTAGGTTTAATATTGTATACTTGCTTATAACGCTAACATAGTTTAAATCACTGCAAATTTTAAATGGTTGCTTCCTATAGCTCAAGAAATAAAGATATAAAGGCAAATGACACGTCACTTTCGGAACACCCTATAAGTTTTAGTATTTGTTGCTATAGTGGCCACAGTTATACACCTTCTGTGAAAATTTCAAGAGTCTACCTATTAGGCCTTATACATGCAAATCACACCACTATCGGAACACCCTTTAATTTTTAGTTTTATTTTTTACTTGTACTTGTTTATATAGTGAACTAAGTTTAAATTACTGTTTGTAAATTTTAAGTGTATCCCTCCTACAGTTCAAGAAATAAAGACATATTCCTCTCTATCGGAACACCCTATAAGTTTTAATAATGTTGTGAGGGCAATATTAGTGCCTCTCCAAATTAAATAAAAAGTTACAGATTTAGAAAAAGCATAACCAGGCATAAATTTGATACTTTATAGTTATTAGTTATTAAAACCTACTGCGATCATAAATTTGTGTATAATAAAACAATGATATTTTCATTAATTATAATTAGTAATTATACCATTTCATAACATTTCCATTACCGTTGGTAAAATCAATTGTAATTAAAAATAAAACAGTAGCACTAAATGGTAGTTAATTTTTTTTTTTTTTTTCATTAAAATAATGCCAATGAAAATTCAATGATAATGAAAAAATCCCAAGAACGGAACATATACAGAACTACTATCTAAATTTTAGAAAATTGTTTATTAAATATTTTTCTCATACTTACATGCAATTATTGCCGCAAATATTTTTGCGTGTAATCAAAACAGCCACATCATGATGTTGAGGATCTAATTCATTTGCAGAATTCAATCTGTGTTGCCAGCTAAAAGTAAAATATAAAAATATTAAATTAAACCAAGACACTTTAATTAAAGTACTAATTTTTTAAACAGAAGCTTAAATTGTTAAAATGATTTTTTTTAAATATACATACATATGTATGTAAATTAAAGTTTATAGTAAAATTAAACTTTTTCTTTAAAACTTGGGGAGTTTTATACTCAAATATAACCTGCACAGACCACACAAATAGCCTTCGTATTATAATTGAGCAATCAGTGGAATGGAGATCCCCCCTATATCTAATCTTTATAGATTTTGAAAAAAAACTTTTGACACGCTTGTCCATGCTTTCATTTGGTAAGCACTCACCTGTAAAGGTGTGCCGATAAAAATGATTATGATTATACAAGAGCAAACTGGCGTATACTTCACCAGAATTCTGTTAGCGACAAGGCTGCATCTTATCGTTGCAGATGACATATGCCTTTTAACACATAGTCAGTCCGACATGGAGGAAAACCTCAAAATGTTAGAGACAGAAGCTGCAAAGGCTGGTCTCAGAATAAATATAAATAAAACGAAGATTATGAGAGTGAACGCAACATGCAACAGACCATTTTCTATTCAAAATATCCAACTTCAAGAAGTCCATCAGTTTTGTTACTTGGGTAGTCTAATTACAACAACTGGAGGCTCGTCGGATGACGTCCTAAATAGAACCATGAGAGCCCGCCAAGCTTTCGGCCAACTCAACACCTTCTGGAAATCTCCATCAATTTCCACACGCACAAAAATTCATATCTTCAATTCGTGTGTGGAATCCATCCTTTTGTAAGGGTGCGAAAATTGAAATATGGCTACTAAAGATGTCATCACCTTGCAAGTCTTCATCAACAAAAGCTTAAGACAAATTCTGAAAATTGTCTGGCCCAACTGGATATCAAATGAGCAGCTCTGGGCACGCTGGTGTTAGATTGGACACGCATTACGAAGACCACCCGGAGATATCACCCGCAACGCTATTGATTGCAATCCCCAAGGTAACAGAAGGAGAGGAAGACCCGTCCACAACTGGAGAAGGCAGTTAGATAAAGAAGTGTCGAGAGCAGGCAAAAGCTGGAATGAAATTAAGTCCCTAGCATCAAATAGAATTGATTGGAAGAAATTTATTGAGGCCCTATGCTCCTTATAGCAGTTTAAAAATTGTTGTCATGGTAGAAACATTTGTCTATAACACAGTGCAACACGGAAAAAAATAACCATATATGGACAACACTACGTGATAAAAGACCAAAAAAAAAGACCCCTGTCTCCCAGTTTTGCCCAAAGTCCTCCAGGTTTTTTTTTATGGGCCCTCAAAAATGTGGGGCCTCGATGTCATTTTTGCTAAAAATTATCATTTACTCAAACTCATACTTTTTCACACCGTTTGAAATTTTGATATACTGAGGCAAAGTTATAGCCCTTGTCATAAAGAACAAAAATTGTTAACATATAAAATCAAAAAAACTTCATCTTCAAGGTCAAAATCGCAAAAATCTTAAAAAAATTCAATTTTTTTTACCTTTTTTCCCCTGTTCAGGTCCATAGGTAGCAAACCGTTCAAAATTCAAGGAAACAATCAACTACAAAAATGAACCTAAGTTCTCAATAAACAACTTTCTAGAACATATGAACTTCCTAAGAATGATTCTTAACACCGTTTAGGTAGCGCTTAGGTAGCCGCAAAAGCGAAAAATTTCCCGAAAATTTTTAAATTCATTTCGGCTACCTAAGCGCTACCTAAACGGTGTTAAGAATCATTTCGTGGAAGTGGATATGGCATGAAGAATTAATATACAAAATGATACGTTTGAACTTTCCAACGGAAGTGATTAAGATGATACAATCATTTTTAACCAGTCGTACTTTCAAAGCACATATAGGCTCACATTATTCTAGTAGTTTTAATATTACAGCGGGTTGTCCACAAGGCTCATGTTTATCACATATCCTATTTAATATTTATACTGCTGATTTTCCCAGCTTAGATTTCTGTACAAAGTCAATTTTTGCCGATGATACGCCAATTATCTTTTCTGGCAGTCTTGCGAATGAAGTAATAAATAATTTTCAAAGAGGCCTAGATGAAGTATGAATAATGTTAAATTGTGTTATTCGTGATTTTAGATTGGTATTTAAAGACCACATACCTTATATTATAAATAAAATAAACATACTGACTCGTATCTTATATCCGGTCATAAATCGAAATTCAAAACTAATTTCTTTTAACAAGAAACTTAATTAAAAATCAATTTTTCATGCGGTAATGTTATATGCTGCGCCAGCTTGGGCTAAAATTTCAAAATGTCATATAAGCAAACATCAGATTGCACAAAACGAACTTTTAAAATTAATGTTTAACCTGCCTTGGTTCTTCTCAACTACTCGTTTTCACACACTAGCAGATATTGAATTGGTCGAAAGTAAAATTAAGAGACTGTTACAAAACTTTCAACGCCGGTGTACTTATTCGGAGTTTAGTCATCTTAATGAAATTGCTTCATTCTAACTAGTTATATGCAAGTAGATTAAGTTTTATAAAAATTTAAAAATAAAATTCAAATAGGTTTTTGCAAATTTTTCCTTCCAAACTTGTATATATGAACCCATAATATATTCTAATTTATAAATACTCTTAGGCTGAAAAAGATATACTCTTGAACTCATTATATTTAAATATTAAAACTAAAATAACTTTGTAAATATTATTGTTGTAAATACAAATTGAATTGAATATATAAATTTTAGAATATATTGGCAGCACTATAAAGTAAGATTCTTACTAATTTAGTGTAGATTTCTTATAAAGCAAAGTCAGGACGTTGACTACGCACCGAGGGGTATCTTGCGAATCTAGCTGGACGTTAGGCCAAAAATGAAAAAAATCTAAGTATGCAGATCGATAAACTATAAAATTCCACATCTCATAGTGAATTTTCAAGGCTTTTGCTTGAGATTTGTCGTTTTGGGACACAGTTAAAATTAGGAAAGTTGAGTAGTAAATTGCATACGTTTTTATTGCCTTTTTAGGATTTTGAGAGGGTTTGCAATATATTTTTTGTGGCTAAACAAAGATTTTGTATTAATTTTTTACTTCAGTGAGAGGCTATTTATGTTAATTTTTAGAAAAATTTTATTGATAATTTTATGATAAAAAAATTTGTTCGAAATTAAAAAAAATAATTTCTTTATTCACTTTTTTATCGCGATCCGAAAAATGTTATATATCATTATAAAATACCATAGTTGGGGGTAGTGCACTAATTCTCCAATCTTCACTCACACTGAGTGATATTGCAAAATTATTGCATTCATTTTTTTTTTTCGATTTCAAATGGTGATTGCAAAATTTGCAGCCTCAATTAACATTGCACTAAAATTTAATTATTTTGATTTCAAAAAATGCAATCAGTTGATTGCAAGAAGAAATTTTGCATTCAATTTGAGGGTCAATTTGATTCATTGTTATTTTTGTTCACTAATTCAAAAGTGAAGACTAATACTTCATTAAAAATATAATTCAATTTATTTTATATTTATTAATGATTATATAAAACAGTAAATTAATTTATATATGTAACATAAATATACGAGTATAAGCATCTAGGCAATCAGCAATATATTGCAACTTTTTTTTCTACACTCAAATTGATTGCAAGAAGAAACTTTGCATTCAATTTGGGGGTCAATTTGATTTATTGTTATTTTTGTTCACTAATTCAAAAGTGAAGACTAATACTTCATTAAAAATATAATTCAATTTATTTTATATTTATTAATGATTATATAAAACAGTAAATAAATTTATATATGTAACATAAATATACGAGTATGAGCATCTAGGCCTTCAAAAATTAATTTAATTAATTTTTAGTTTAACACTCTTTTTTTTTATTTCAAAAAACAAAATGGATACATAAAAAAAGTAAAATTCAAAAAAATTATTTGTAACAAACATTTCAATACTCTTACCACCAAATTTTTTATCTTGTATTAGTGTCTACCATTCCATTAAAGAAAAATACAGGCTTCACAGGTGCAAAAGAAGGCAAATGTGTGTTGAATTTTAAAAACATTTGCCTAATTACTGGATATTTGTTAAGACAACCCAATTCAGTCTCAAAATCCAGTAGAGAAGTATTTAATTCTATTCATATATGCTATCATTTTGTTCTACTGTTCTAATATCAAAGATATTAGAAGACTCGTTATTTAAACAATCGTTTTACTTACTTTGTCGGTTGCACTAAAATGATTGCTAGTAAAGCTTTGCAGTGAAGCTTTTTTTTTTGCAATATGATTTAGTGGTAGTGCAATGCTGATTTCAATCAAAATTTAGTGTATTAAGCCCATCTATATAAAATACTCGATCTCCACTTTTGGACTGAAAAAAAACGATGCTCGTTGTTGCGCTTATTTTTGGCGATTTTTTTTTTCCAAATTTTACCTTTTTCTGTTTTTGCTCATCTTGCATAGGTAGATACGCGTAAGAAGCCTTTTTATCGGTCATAAATTGTTTTTAGTTTCCAAGTTCATTTAAATAAATTAATTGTTATAATTTTAAATAAAATTTATTGTTATTATCTATACATACTCGTATAATAAAACTGTGATTTTCTGCCTGTCTGTCTGTTTGTGTTCTCATCACGTAAAAACTATTGGATGAATTTTAATAAAATTTTATGGAGATGTAGCTTAGTACAAGGCAAGCATTAACAAAAAAGAGATAGAACAAGTAATGAATGTATGTAATTTTACCGTTTCAATGCTACTGCAAATTTGGCAGCAACTTTTATTTTTCTCAACGAGTAATTTAACACACTATTTACAGTACCCTACAAAAATTTTGGCATTTTATACAAATTTTAGAATTTTATATAAAGAATATGTCTGTGAGTAATTACCCATTACATAAAACATATCTAAAGCACTATAAAAGTGAGAGTCTTAAAGTGGATTACTTTCAAAGTAAAATAAGAATGCTGAAAATCAATAATAATAAATAAATTAAATACTAAAAGTAATAAATTACAAAACTGGATTTTATTTATATTCTTATGTATTTCGACATAAAAGCTTAAAATAAATATTTTTAAAAATTAGCAAAAAAATTTTTAAAAATTCACATGCACGTTTCCAGGGGTGGGATTGGAGGGATACCTGCTCCTGGCCATAAAAATTAAAAAAATTTGTGGTATTAAGGCGTATGTAATCCTTTTCTTTTAATAATTACATTATTTTTGAAAATAATATTTTATGTCACCGTCCATAAAAGGGGGCGGGGCGAAAAATGGCAGGGTCCAAGTTTAGGTTTTAGAACATTTGCTTACTATAAAAGTGGATTTGCTAAGCAAAAGTATGGGAAAACTTAAAAATAAATTTGAATTTTTCAGAAGTAGGATTAGTTCTTCTAAGGGGAACTTTTTTCTACTTGGTCCGATTTTTTTTTATTTTCTAGATTTTACAGCCTATGGTAAGTATCATTAATCTAGGGACACTCAGTAAATTTTCAGAGTAAATTTAATCTTTAACAAAAGTAATGACCGGCTAGTCCCCGGTGGGCACTAGCTGTCATTGCTGTACATTCTCAAAGCTTTGACACAATGTTATCGATGAAAATGGGGACACCAGACGCCAGGGTTTCTTTGAACCCTAATCTGGGAGAACCCCACCTAATCCACGGTGGAACAGCATACGCCAGGCATGCGTGGTCAGCAGGGTGCTTGGTCTTTAGTATGCGAGCTCTGGATACCAGTCGACCTCTAGTTTCAATGTAGACTTACCCACGCATAAGGAAATCTGTGTGGGAGGACAACGTTTTCTCAAATAATGGCCTAGGGAAGAATTCAGAAGGGATGGACAGGAACACCTCGCAAGGGGTAAACAAGTTAATCTCTAAAGGTTCTCCTTCGATAGGGATGGACAAGGAAGCCTCGTTAGAAGTGGAGAGGTTAATCCCTTTAGGAATACCGGTTGTCACTGGCCAGGGAAGGATATCGAAATAGAATGAAAAAGAAACCTCGCAAGGGGTGGATTGGTCACTGAGGTAAATGTGGATGAATTGAACGCACCTGGCCCTGTGGGCTTAGGCAAATCCTTTTCGAAAGCAGGCACCTCAAAACGTTCATTCAACGTCAAGTCGGAGTCTCTACAGCTCATGCCTAAAAGTGAGAGGCAGAGCCAGAAGAGGAGACGGGGAAAGGAAAGAGGCTGAGACGGCAGCGCACATTATATGTGAATGTCCAGCACTGGCTAGCATAAGACTCAGGACCACTAGTGGATGCCTTGGGGGACCTGAGCCTTGAACAAATGCTAGCAATTACTAGAGACTGCGTGATGAGAAAGAAAGCCGACAGTTACCAGTCGATAGTCTGAAATTACTAAAGTCAAGATTAAAGGCTGGTTGTAGCATGAGACTCAATGAAAGTAGGTTGCCGTAAATTACATTTCGGTTGTCTGTAATCATAGAGGACGGAAGGGGGTCGAAAAGGGACCCATTATGGAAGTGGTCTGTTTCGATATTCCCCCTATATTACATTAATGTCTGGCTATATTACCAAAATACCCTTATATGCGACGTGACAGGCATGTCATTGGTGCTCTAATTATTGGTTATTGCATAGGAAGTGTATAACAGAAGTTGTCATAGTGATAAGATCGAGGAAAAGGCGTTTCATCAGTCAAGGTTGCCCGGTATATAAGGAAACCAGACAGCGGGATTTTTTAAGGAAAATATTTTTTAAGGTTTTACTCGCTATTTTCGTTAAGTTCATCATTCTTGTGACTTCTTTCATTTTCTATCTTAACGATCCAAACCTATGTCTAAGATAGTTTTCCTATTTTCATTTCTCTTAAAAGTTGAGTATTTGTGTAACAACAAATGAGTTTTTTAAAGTTCCAAAAATCAAAATAACAACAATAGACATTTAAACGTAAAGCTAGCAAAAGTTTTAAATTGTACCAAATTTGTCATTTGTGTACCATTGTACTTTTCAAGTTTAAAATGTACCAAAAAAAATACAATTGTAACAACTTTACCAACCCTGATCGTTAATATGAGGTTTGAGAGTTAAACCTACTTTCTTTCCCCTTAAATATTAGTTTAACTGTCAAACTCCATATAAAAAACATTAAAAAATACCACTTAATATTTGCCCCTCCCTACTGATTCCACCTTATTTAATATGTCTTCAGTATTTCCTTTTTTGCCATAGAAATTAAAATTATAGTAAAACTTACCCACAAAACGTATCCAAATTCTGTTGGGCATTTTGTGTAAGATTTAGATTTGGTTGAGCTTCATCATCGTCGAGTAGTATGATTCTGACAACGACTATTTCAATGGCATTGCCAATACTAGGATCCTTGTACAGAGCAGATACCATATTCATTATAGTCAAAAGATAAGTCTCGATGTCATCGTGAAATACAACCATTGTAGAATCGGCAACGATAAGAGTTTCTACATGTCGTGGGCTGCTAATTGAACGTTTCATACGTTGATGGCTGATAGCATAGGATGATGATAATGATGATAATGATGATGATGATGATAGTGGTAGTTCCTGTAAATGTAACTCTGTTTGTTGATGCAGTATGTGTTCTTTATGTTTCTTTGTTTGGGGAGCAAAGACAATTTTTGTTTGTTCAGATGCTAAGATGTCTTCGCTTTGCATGTGCCTGTAAACATGTTTCTTGTGTTGCAGATATTTTTGATGTTTAACATCCGTCATTTTGTTTGTTTGGTATTTATATTGATATTTCTGATGCTGATGTTGATGTGGATGTTGGTGCTGATGACGTAGTCTACGTAATTTTCTGCCACCTTGAATTTTTACCTGCATAAAATTATTGTTTTGTTTGTTTATTTGTCATATTTTTTTTTTTTTCAATTAAATATTTGTAATAAACACAGAGTTTATTACAAATAAAATGTAGGAACAATTTAAATGTGATTCCATCTAGTCATTCACCTACTCACCTTTCCTTGAGGTTGCCATTCAACTAAACGTGCTTCGATACGTCTTTTTGGTTCTTTAGTGCCACAATTACTTAAAGCCTTTTTTGGCTTCTTTCCACCATCGTTTTGCTGCAATTTATGTTGCTCCTGCTTGCGTTTATGTGGTTTCTCATTCTTCTTATTACTGTTGTGGATTGTTCGCTACACACCAGAAAAAAAAACGTTTAAATTAAGTTGTTCAAAGATTCTAAAATTAAATGAATACGTTTCACATATGAATACTCATTTATGTTCGAGTGGGATATATTAGTATGTTAAGTGGTTTATCTTGTCTAGTCTACGCCATTCCATGCAAATCAAATCTTTGGAGCTGTCAAGAATTGTTAAATCAAATTTACATTCTAAAGAGAGTTTCAGATAAGGCTTGTACTATGCTAGTGCTTTTATGTTCATAATTCTTTACATTAATCAGTCTGGTTAATCACTTTTAGATATTTTTACTCTGTGTCTCTTAAAGTATGAGATGTTTATCAGGTTTATTAGATTCGTATGGCCATGTCTGCTTTGGCATGATACTCCACGCTGATTATCTTTTATCTTGTGCAAATATCTAGAAAAGCTAAGTTAAGGATGTTCACTTAGGTGCATTTTCATATTTTTGTATTGTCCCAGGACCAAATAGTAGTAGTCATCATATTTTATATACAATTATTTTGCGCTTAAACAATTTCGACATTTTAATGGCCCATAGTGTTTACACATTAAAAACTTTTTTAAAGGTATTTTATTTTTTAATGTGCTGCCACTTGTAAGGTTAAGGTGTTTCGTAGCTGTGCCAAAAACCTGAATAGCTATTTAGTGGTTAAAAAGGTCGTTAACAGTTTTCCTAATCCACGGTGGAACAGCATACGCCAGGGATGCGTGGTCAAGAGGGTGCTTGGCCTTGAGTATGCGAAATCTGGATAGCGGTTGACCTCCAGTTTCAATGTAGATTTACCCACGCACAAGGAGCTCTGTGTGGGTGGACATCGTTTTCTCCAATAATGGCCTAGGGAAGAATTCATAAGGGATGGATAGGAAAGCTTCGCAAGGGGTGAACAGATTAATCTCTAAAGCCTGGTACTCTGTTCAGTGTTTCATGCGGAATGCTGTCAAATTACACACATAAAAAATTTGTATGAAAAAGTCATGAAAAAATGTTGCAGAAGTAGTACTCTGTTTTTGCTGTGGAAAAACATTGAAATGTTTCTGGCAACATTTTATCAAAGCTGTGAAATAAAGCAAAGGGGCATTATTATTTCATGTGGAATTTTTCAAACAACAGCTATTCGCTTGGCTTTAGTTAACATTTCTAAAACAATGTGGTATACTTAAAACAATAAATTCGAAAAATTCTTTTAAATCGCGAGATAGACACCACATTTTAAATGTCAAATTTTCATTGTGAAATAATAAATGTTGCTCAACATTTTTCACAAATTCGAACAGAGTACTAGGCTTAAAGGTTCTCTTATGGCGTTGAACCGGAATATTTCCATAGAGATGTACAAAGAAGCCTCGTTAAAGGTGGAGAGGTTAATCCCTTAAAGAACTCCGGTTGCCACTGTCCAAGGGAGGATGTCAAGAGACAATGACAAAGAAAGCTTACAAGGGGACTGGACTGGTCAGTCTATTAAGATACTCCTGCGGCTATGGAGGTAAATGTGGATGAATTGGACGCACCTTGTTGGCTTAGGTAAATCCTTTTCGGAAGCAGGCAGCTCAAAACGTTCCTTCAATGTCGAGTCGGACTCTCTACAGCTCATGCCTAAAAGCGAGAAGCAGAGGCAGAAGAGGAGACGGGGAAAGAAAAGAGGCTGAGATGACAGCGCACATTGTGTGTGAATGTCCAGCACTGGCTAGCGTAAGACTCACGACCACTGGTAGAAGCTTGTAAAATGTGGATGCCATGGGGGACCTGAGCCTTGAACAAATGCTGGCAATTACTAGAGACTGCGTGATGAGAAAGAAGGCCGACAGTTACTAGTCGACAATCTGAAATCACTTAAGTCAAGATTAAAGGCTGGTTGTAGCATGAGACTCAATGAAATTAGGTTGCCGTAAATTACATTTCGGTTGCCTGCATCATAGAGGACCGAAGGAGGTCGAAAAGGTACCCATTCATGAAGTGGTTTGCTTCGATATTCCCCCTACATTAATAAAAATTTAATGTGTTTTCTCTTAGTACTATCATTAAAGGTACATTGTTTAACGTGTGCTTATATAAAGAGTAAAATATACTTTTTATGCTTAAAAATATACAAGCAAAAAAGTATTTTGAGGTACTTTTTACTTTTGTTCTTCTCACCGTATTTTATATACAATTCATTTACTTATAAACAATTTCGAAACTTGAATGGCCCATACAGTTTATACATACATAATCGTACTGTCTGTGAGATATTTTCAAATGGTGCTCTTTGCAATAGGTACCCATTTGAATAGGTACTTCTTAAAGGAGTTTTTCTTAAAGGCGTACTCCTTAAAGGCTTTTTTAATGTGTTTTTCCTTTAGTGCGATCTTCTAAGGTACTTTTTTAAAAGTTAGTTTTATATAAAGTACAAGTACTTGTTATCCTTTGAAATATACTTTCTTAAGGAACTTATGAAAAATCCAATTTTTCGAAATGTATTTTTAAGGTACTTTTAACATGTTGTTTTTTAAAGCTGTGTTTTTAAAAGTTAATTTTCTAAAATGTCGCATTTTCAAATGTACCTTTCAAAAACGTAAAAAATTCTTTTTGAATACAGTACTATTGTAATAGGCACTTTTTTAAGAGTTACCCATCCACAGGGTACATTTTATAAGTTATTTTTTGAGAGTAAAATGTACTTTTTAAAAAAGCTGTTTATTAAAAGGTTTTTTTTAAAGATAATTAAGTTGAAAGTTCTTTTTAAAACTTTCTTCTTTCATAGGAACTTTGATAGAAGTTATTTTTAAGATTTTTTTAAATGCTCTTGTTTGAAGAATACAATTTTTAAATATTTTTTAAAATCTTTTTTTTTTAATATTAATATTAATATTAATATTAATATTAATTTTTAATATTACGTGTGGCAACACTATGAGAGAGTAGACGTGTTTTTAGTAGCGGTCGACTAAATTATCTATTTTATATCATTTAAAGTTAATTTAAATTGCTAAAAATAATTCTAAAAATATTTTGATATTACAGTTAATGAAATACAAAAATATAAACAAAATTAACTAAAATTTTCAATATTATCAGCAAATAATTGCGTACCACGTTTTGCAAATACATAGAAGGGGAGAACAAAAGAAAAACAATAATAAATAAACAGTTATTCTACCTATATTAATTTGTATGTACATAAGAAATTAAAAGTTACTTACGAAATAAAATAATCATGCCTGCTGCTTCTAAATGTGTAATTTGTAATAAAAATGTGAATAAAACTGATAATGGTCTAAGATGTAAACAGTGTCATAATTGGTATCATGCTTCTTGTCTTAAAATTTCCGATGAAGTATATGCTGTTCTTGGTAAAAAAGATAACGTTCTGGATTTTACTTGTCTCAACTGTCGTAAAAATCCACCAGCTGAAACTCATGATTCAGGTGCATCTGAATTGACTCGTTGTATTGAGCAATTGGATAAGAGGATTAGTGAAAATTTAAAAAAATTTACTGAAGAGCTGCGTACTGAGCAATGTGATCTTAAAAAATTAATAGAGTCGTCCGCCTTAGATATTCGATCCGATTTAGCATCTTCTCTTAAGGAATTACAGGAAAATATTGCAGTTTGTAATGACATAATTAAAAAAGTTGAAATTAATACACTTGATAAAATCACCCATTTGGAGTTGGAAAATAACTGTCTTCACAGAAGAATTAATCGTGCAGACATTGTTATATCTGGTTTGCCTTCTGGTATTAACAATCTACATGAAACAGTAATCTCTATATTTGCACATTATAAGATCAGTGCTGATATAAAAGACATAAACCATTGCATCTATATACAAAAAGGTAGATCTGTGTTATTGAAGCTTAATAATGTTTATCTTCGTGATGACCTTATGAAGGCATATTTCAAAACGCGCTCCTTGCAACTTAGTGACATTATCGGTACTCAAATTGCTGCAAGAGTTTATCTGAATGACCATCTTACTCCAGCTTGTAGTAAACTACAGATGATTTGTTTGAATTTGCGAAAAGACGGTAAAATATCTTGGTTCAGAGTGTTAAATGGAGATGTGCCCTCAGCTAAAATTAAACTTCCTGATGGAACATTAAAACAACTTCATTTTCAACAGTGCTGTGATTTGCGTGATGGTAAAGAGGTCTAACTTGTCTTTCTATTGGAGCTCATATTCTTTTTATACCTTAATTTACGCACTTATTATTTAATTAAATATTTTCCATTAAATTTTCTTTGAAGTTTTTAGTTTCTTTATATTTTTTTTTGTAATTTAGTTGGCCTTACTAAACTCATATTAACATAATGTTATCTGAAATTTTTGATTTAAATATGTTATTTTTTAAGAACTATATTTTAAGCTATTTACTTTTACGACTCCTCTTTACTACTTTTTTAATTTCTGATGCCACTTGAAGTCAATTTGGGCCCAATAATCAGTGAGGGATATTTAGAAGAAGTTTATTACAATAATTTTAGTAACTTGAAAATTGGA
Organism: Phasia obesa; assembly: GCA_949628195.1. Lineage (NCBI taxonomy): Eukaryota > Metazoa > Arthropoda > Insecta > Diptera > Tachinidae > Phasia > Phasia obesa. The sequence goes on from OX451218.1 coordinate 77,386,543, forward strand.
CACATGAATACACAAAGTTTATGCCCCTCTGATAGATCTTCTAAATTAGACGAGTTACGTTTGATTTTGCAGAATAAACCTCTTGATATCTTTTGCGTAACAGAATCATGGTTTGATCCTATTATGTCTAATGCTACTTTGGATATTCCGGGTTATGCTTTATGCAGAAACGACCGACCATCTCGTTTTAGAGGTGGCGGCGTTGCCATATATGTTTCCATGAGTATTAAATTTAAACCAGTCTATCGTTGTACAGAATATTTTACTTGTGAAGCTTTATTTATTGAGATATATTTAGAGTCGGTTTCGGTATTAATAGGAGCAATATATCTTCCTAGAGGACAGCTTAATTCAGCTGAACAATTTCTTGGTGATATTCTTGTTCGATATAACAACATTGTTTTAGTAGGTGACTTTAACAACGATCTCTTTGTAACGTCCAAAGCACAAGAATTATATACGCTTTGTACACGTTTTGGCTTAAAATGCAAGCATAATAGTTTACCTACCCATTATGATCCACACTATCATTCAACTTCTCTAATTGATTATTTTGCAGTGAGTAGAAATTTGTCAATCAGTACCTCTGCCCAATTTCAGATTCCAGACATTTCACATCACTCTCTAATAACTTTGGCTTTACAAATACCTGTTACCTTTACTTCTAATACTGTGGTTTATAGGGATTATAACAGTACAGATGTAGCAGGTATAGAAGAACATATACTTGGTACTGATTTTTCGCAACTATACTTATCTGGCGATGTTAATCTACAGCTTAATTTCTTTAATAATCTATTCAATAACCGTCTAAATTATGTTCCATGTAGGAGAGTCTCCCAGAATAACAATAAAAGTAGTTTTTTAAAATTAACTAATGAAGTTAAATATTTAAGATCCTTACGAAACATTGCACTAAGGACATATTTTTGCAATAGAAATGATCAAAATTGGGAAATTTATCGACAGCTTCGAAATCAAACTAAAAAAATGATCAGAAACTTGAAGAAACAACAACATAAACGATTGTTCGACTTAAATAGTACAAAACAAATGTGGAAAACTTTGCGAAATGCTGGTGCTTTAGGTGATTCCGATGCAAATAATAATGTTGATGTCAATCAAATCAATCAAAATTTTGTTTGCAATCAGCTAGATTCTGCTGATGATGAACCTGATTTTATAAATTATATCAATGACCCTGATACGTTTTCGTTTTCAAATGTAACTGAAACAGAATTCTTTACTGCAATTTCTAAAATAAAGTCGACATCCCTAGGTATTGATGGTATTTCAATAAAATTTTTACTAATAATTTTTCCCTATATCAGTAGACATCTTCTTTATTTCATTAATAATATATTGACTTCGTCTGTTTACCCGATTGGTTGGAAAATTGCAAAAATTTTGCCTATCCCAAAACATGGGAATGAAATTTCTGTTGATAACATGAGGCCTATTAGTATTTTGCCTACTTTATCTAAGGCTGTTGAACATTTAATTAAAGAACAGATCTTGGATTTAATAGAATGCAAAAAAATATTGCATGATTGCCAATATGGTTTCCGTCATGGTCGGAACACCAATTTGTTGTTGATGGCTTTGACAGAAACTATTAGAGATAATTGGAATAAAGGGAAGGACAATGTTTTAATTTCCATTGACATAACTAAGGCATTTGATCAAATCAGTCATTTGCTGTTAGTCAATAAACTTAATCGTAAGTTTAACTTTTCAAGATCTGCTTGTCGATTGATTTGGTCTTATTTAACTGGACGGAAACAGTATGTTTCTTGTGGTGAGTTGAATTCCAGTTTACTTGATGTTAGATCAGGAGTACCACAAGGTTCCGTTATTGGCCCCATTTTATTCACATTGTTTTTAAATGACATTGTTGAATTCCTTAGTTATAGCACATGTAAAGCCTTCATATTCGCAGATGATTTGCAATTACTATGGTCAAGTGATCGATATTTTTTGGATGCCCTTGAAGCCACGATCAATTATGATTTAAATACCTTAGATCATTGGATGGAGACTAACTCTCTTTCTGTTAATCCCAAAAAAACCAAAGCTATCATTTTTAAAAGTAACAGGTCTGGTACAATTAATTTAAACTTAAGCATTTGTAATACTGCCATAGATACTGTTAATAATTTGCGTTGTCTTGGAGTTATAATTGATGACAAATTGTCTTTTGAGCCGCATATTAACAATTTATGTTCTAAAGTTTGTTTTACTTTGCGTAGACTATACCATCTAAATTTATATCTACCGTTATCTGTCAAGAGGACAATTGCACATGCCTTGCTTATGTCTCAAGTAAACTATTGCATTGAAGTAATATCTGGTTGCTCTGAGAACAACAGTAACAAAATCAAGCACATTATCCATAGAATTGTTCGTTACGTTTACGGTTTACGTTTAAGGGCACATGTATCCTTACATTTAAGAAATTTTTTGAATTTTACATTTCAAGATTATCTAAAATTTCGTTTGCTAATATATCTTTATAAAATTATTAAATTTCATGAACCGGAGGCTATTTCACGTTTAATATCCTTTTCCAATTCTGAAAGAAATCCACAAATTCTGTATGCTCTAATTTCTAATATGACTTATGAACACTCCTTTACTATTAGAGCTGCTAGATTTTGGAATAGCTTACCTATAGCTTTACGTACTTTCGTTGGTTCTCTAACAACATTTAAACGAATGGTTCGTGAATATATCACTTCTTCGTATTCCTAAGTGCTGATTTTTGGGTTCGTACTTTCGTACTTTCGTACTTTTGTAATTATATAATATAATTTTAGAGGAGTCGTAGGGTTTTAGGTTAAATTTAGTTTTTAGTTTTTAGAATATTGTTCTCATAGTTTTTAACTTGCAATATTTATATTGGCCAAATTGGCTACGTATATTACTAATGAATAAATAAAATAAATAAATAAATAAATAAATAAATAAATATTTTCAAAAGATTTTTTTTTAAAAGCATTTTTTTTAAAAGGTGCTTTTTAAATGTGCTCTTTTAGAGACTCTAATTTAAAAGTTACTTTTATAGAAGGTACTTTTCTTTTCTTTTCGAAAAGGTATTTTTAAAAACTTATTTTTTTTAAGATTCTTTTCTAAAAGGTACATAATTTTTATAATCTAATTTTTTAAACGGTACTTTTTTAAATGGTCGTGCTTATAAAGAACTTTTTTTAAAAGATAATTTTAAACTAATTTTTAAAATATACTATTTAAAGGTGTTGTTTTCTAAAAGGTATTTTGTAAAAGACACTTTATGATAAGTGTTTTTTACTTTTTCTAAAAGTTTTTCCTTAATAACAGCTTTTTAACAGTCTTTTTTGGATGTTGTACCCCTTTATTTTTTAAGGAAAACTTATGCAAAAAGTACTTTTTTATAAAGGTTCTTTCCTAAAAATCATTTTTTCTACAAGTGTTTTAACAGTCTTGTGATATTAAATCAAGCTTCGTTAAAAATTTTCTAGTTCTGCTCATACTTTTAAACCCTTTTTCTCAGTGTAGCATAAAATTACATTGTTTTTTTTTTTGTTAGTTGCCTGTGAGTGTTGACAATTTTTTTGTTCGTTGTTTCTTGCTACATTTACATTTTCTTCACCTTGTTCGGACAAATGTGATTTTTTTTTTCTCTATTTAGATTTCTGTAGTGGGTTGTTGCAATTTGTCTGCCAGTTAAGTCTGTTGGTCTTGTTGTATTATTTTGTTATTTGTCCGTCCATTCACTCGTTTATTTCTATAGAGTCTGTCAACCTTCCTGCTTTTTTATGCATTTTAAAATTTCCATCATCTATTCATACATTTATTTATTCATTCATCCATTTACAATCACACAGCCCACCTTATTTTCCTACTTTTATACTCTTTAACTTATGTTGGTGCGTTATATCTTAATATTTGTTTATATACTCGTATGTGTGTGTTTGTGTGTGTAATGCCTCTCTTTCAATTTTAATGTAAATTTGTGTAATTACCTTTTCCTTAACAGATGATCTTTGAAATACAACATGCGGATGTCCGTTGATGTTGTGGGCTGCATGATGTTTTGATGGCTCAATGTAGTATTCATTATTTTTAGTTTTTATGTGACCGACCTGGAAAAAAATTAATAAATTTTATGTAAGATTACAACAACGAGAATTGAAAAAAAAAACTTTTATTAAATTAAAAAAGGTGTATAATATTTTTTAAATTGTATTTTATTTAATTGTACATAATTTCTTTAGGCTTTTTAAAATAACAGACACTGTGATACCATTTCAATTGAAAGACTTAAGACACAAACTTTAAATAATTTTAATACCTTTAAAGACTTAAGACACAAACTTTTTTAAAACTTTGTCATTTTTGATTGAAAGACTTAAGAAACGAACTTATTATTTTTTCTCAAAATGGAAGATATAAAGCGAAGGTGAACATTTTTGTTTATAATAAAAGAGTTAAGACACAAACTTTCTTAAATTACAAAATTTAAGAATTAGCGCCAATAATCCTGATTTAGGATAAAATTGTAATTTAACCCTAAATCACATATTAAATTATTTCATATACAATTTTTAAGAGTAAATTACCTCAACTATATATACTTTATTTTGAAACCCCCAAATTATGAACAAGGCAAAATTATCAGATAGCTTCACAACGGAGGACAAAAAAAAATTTGGACATTTAAACTTAAAATGGTAGTTTAACTGTCAATCTCCTTATCTATTTAAAAATGATCTCCATTTAATATTTCTCCTCCGAGGCTACCTGACAAATGTGCCTTGATATCAATGCTATCTCTAAAGTTTATAAAAATGTATTAACTAAATTAATAAACAATACAGCAGAATTATAAAATCAAAGTATCTCATTTCCGTCTGTCTGTCTGCTTTTCGTTTGTGTTCGCATAACGTAAAAATTAATGAATGGATTTTAACAAAATTGTTTGAGGATTTACCTTAGCATCCTGATTCCAATATAGCTTCTATCCGCAAAAATATTTCATTTCCAAGAGAAAGTGTAAAAAAAGCAGTGAAAGTACACAATTTCCGGTTCAAAGGTACTGACATTTTCGTTTTAAAACTCAGATATTTTAAACACGGTTGCGCATCTTTTATTTTCGAAAGTGGGATATTTTAAACAATAAATGGCGCCAATTGAATATAATTAGTATTTTATTTTTATTCTTACTTTGTGGAATTACATTGTTATTAAAATATTTTAAATACCTATTAGAGAGATTTACAATAATTTTATATAAATTTTAGAATTTTATCTAAGGCCGGGTACCTTTATATAAAGAAAATACGTATCTAAATGGACTTTAATAAAATTTTGTGAGAAGGTACCTAAGCAGCCTGATTCCAATATAGGATACTGTTTTTTTTTCGCAAAAACCCTTTATTTCCAAGGGATAATAAAGAGATAAAGCAGTAAAAGTACGCCGACTATTTTTTTACCGATTTAAAGGTACTGAATACTTTAAGGCATCTTTAAACATGATATTTTAAACATGGCAAGATATGGCGCTGATTTAAAATAATTTTTTTTTTTTTCATATTTTATTTATTGAATCTTCAAATATATTTTTGAACCAACAAAATTACTCATATCTTAAGCCTAAAAAAAATAATTATACTTGTTATGTCCAGCCAGTGCTAGACAAAAAAAGATGTATGTTTCACGGTTGCTTCTATTATTTGCGGGTCATCCCTCTTATGTTCGGATGAGAGAAGAAATGTCCCTCCTTCTTAGACGAATGTAACCACATTCATTTAGCATGTTGCGAGCCAGCGGATTTGGATGTGTTTCAAGCTTCTTCAAATACGTTACTGCATATTTCGCTAATTCTGATTAAACTGTTGGCATGTTTAGATCTTTATGGATGTTCGAGTTTCTTATGTACCAGGGAGCAACTGTGATCATCCGAAGAATCTTATTTTAACGCCTTTGGATTTTTTCTATATTGCTAGCTGAGGCAGTGCCCCATAATTGAATGCCATAGCACCAAATTGGTTTTAAAATTGACTTGTACAATAAAAGTTTGTAATCTAAAGCGAGAGTAGAATTTCTGCCGATAAGCCAGTTTAGTTGGACTGCTTTTAATTTCATTTGTGTCAACTTTGATTCTATGTGGCGTTACCAAGTAAGGCGCCAGTCAAGATGTACGCCGAGATATTTCACGTCTGAAAGCTGAGGTATCATTTGGTTATTTATGTGAATAGGGGGGCACGATTCTCTACGCAGTGTAAAAGTTATGTGAGTACATTTTTGTTCATTGACCTTAATTTTCCTTTTCTTCAACCACTTTTCTAAAATTAATATGTGATCTTGTAAATATCGTGATGCTACTTCGGGACTTTCGTGAATGTTCAAAAAAGCTGTATCGTCAGCAAATGTCGATGTGTGGACCCGATCACTAGTTGGCATATCTGAAGTATACAACAAGTATAAAATCGGCCCCAATATACTACCCTGGGGAACTCCGGCTTCAATTGGCTCAGATGAGCTTAAAAAATTGCCTTCTTTAACAATGAATTTCCGATAAGTTAAATAACTATCTAACAGTTTATATAAGTTTGGGGGCAAATTCAGTTTTAACTTATATTTTAGGCCATTGTGCCATACCTTATCGAATGCTTGGGAAACGTCGAAAAAGCGCAGAGCAGTATATTTTTTGTTCAAAGGTCTTCTTAATTTCGTTAACTAACCTGTGAGTTTGTTCGATTGTACTATGTTTTTTTCTGAAGCCAAATTGATGGTTCGGAATACATCCTTTGTCGCTTAGAATGGGTTTCAGCTTATTTATTAACATCCTCTCAAACAGCTTTGACATATTTTATAAAAGACTTATAGGTCTGTATGATTCAACTTTTGTGTGGTCTTTTCCTGGTTTAGGAATCATAGTTATTAACGAAACCTTCCAACCTGAAGAAAAGTACTCAAGTCGTAAAATGGCGTTAAAAATAAAAAGAAAAATTTTGCGAGCTATATGGAGCAACTCAAATAACATCTTGTTACTGGTTTTATCAAAGCCAGGGGATTACTTCGTGTTTATATCTGTTATTACCCTTTCAATATCACTAAAATGAAATCTTAAGGGTACTGCAGCACTAGCTTCGGCATTTGGCAAATCAACTGCATCAATCATTCATTCATCAATTTGGAGTAAAGACCTTTTTCAAATGTTCAACAAATAATTTGCCTTTTTCGGTATCATTTCTTGCCCAGCCTCCAGACGAAGTTCGCAAGGGAGGCTTATGTACTACTGGCCTTTTAAGGTTTCTACAAGCACGCCATAACGAATAATCTGATTGAGGAGTTGAGTCAAGGTCTTTTAAATAGTTTTTCAGGGATGCTGCTCTTCGGGATTCTAGTAAATCTCTTAGCCATTTCGTGCATTCTTTAAGTCTGCTTTAAAGTTGAGGAGATCTGTGCGATTGCCACTCTCTGCGAATTTTTCTTTTCTCAGCCAAGAGCCTCTCGACGTCAACAGAATAGATTCGGTTTTGTCTTATTAGTTGTCGGGTTACTGTTGCGTGTTGGGCAGCTAATTTAAGGTTTTGGTCAAAATCAGTAAGTCTTCTGGAGTTCTTAGCTGGATATTTTCCGAACAATGAGTACTGAGATATTTTTTATAAAATATCAAAATATTAATTACTTACTGCCAAATAGCTAATTGTATTAAATTTGTATATGATTTGTATTTTTACTTTGTGGAATTACATTGTTATTAAAATATTTTAAACACCTTTTAGAGGCTTTACAATAATTTTTAGAATTTTAAAGTTTTTTATAAATTTTAGAATTTTATCAAGGAACGGGTACCTTTATATAAGGTAAATACATAAACCATAACTGAAGCACTATAAAAGAAAGAGTCTTAGAATTGGCCTGGAATACTTTCAAAGCAAAATCGAGCAAAATATTGCCAGGTCGCCCACGATGTGGCGGGCAGAGCTAGTATTAAATAAATTAATGTAATATTAAATAGAGTTTTGATAAACCACGCAGTTTCTTTTTGAAAGCAAGAAATTTATTAGTCGAACTGTTTACTGGCATAAAAATGAATTATTGAAGTTAGGATTCAGTTCGTTATAGAGAATGTAAGTTAAAAGAATATTAATTACAAATTAGGTGATAAATTTGAAAGAAAAAATGGGAACATTTAGTTCTAGACACTAGCAGAATGTAAAGCATTTTCTGGATCGCTGCATCCGTCTTCAGAATTCTTCGCGTCTATCTACTGGGTGGTGTTAAGTTGTAAACATCATATTTTTAACCAATCGAACGCGTATAAAGGAATACCGTCTACCGTCGAACGAAGTATTAAATTTTCTTTAAAATTAATCACCTAATTTGCAAAAAAATATTCCAACGCATATTCATCAGGTAGCCTCACTACGAAGGGGAATATTAAGACGAACAATTTTAAATTTTGTTATATGAAGTTTGATAGTTCAACTTCTATTTAAGGGGAAAAATTGTAAGTTTAACTGTCAAAATCTATACAAAAAAAAATTTGAAATTTTCGCCTTAATATGTCCCCTTCTTAGTGAGGCCACCTGATATAAATTCGACTTGAAATATTCTTTCAACTTAGAGAGAATAGAAATGAACTTAGTCGTCACTTCAAAAACTTCATTTGTATGTTAGTTAATAAATAGTTTGACTAATAAAATTTAGATATTCAATATTAAAAAATTGAAACTTTCCCATATGATCTTGGTTAACACATATGTAAAGTTGAATGTCCTTATCCAAAACAAATAAAGCCTACTTTAAATCTGCTTTACTTCAACTTTTATAAGAAAATTTTGCCTTAAAGCACATTTCAAGTAGACTTTATTTCTTTTGCATATACAGAAAAAAATATTTTTACCAATTAAGGGTTTTAATTGGTTTCAGATTAAAATTTAATTAAATAATTAATTGATTCAATTAATTGAATCAATTAATTGTTAAAGTAGGATTTTTTTTGCTCTGCTTAAAAAAATATATTTAAATCAATTAAAAAATTATTTGAACTTTAATTTAAAACGTTTAATTGGTGGAAAAAACTTTTTTCTGTGAAAGGTCATAAATCTTTAATTTTTTAATTTGTATTTTAACAATTAATTTTTCGTTACACAACTTAAGAGTTTTATATAACAATTTATTTATGCCAATAAAAAAAAAACAACAAAACTAAAAACAAAAACCTTTTCAAATAAAACCATTTCCCTTTTGAAAACTACAATTTAATTTATTGCAACATTTTTCTGGTAAAAAAAAGTTAAATAAATAAATTTCTTAAAACTGAAATAATTCCATGTAATTATATTTCTAGAAACACATATTAAAACCTTATTTACACAAAGAATCGTGTTTAATTATTTTGCTGTGCCCTGCCATTATTATTAAATCTAATGAAATAAACAAGTGTCGACAACTGTATTACAGTCTACAAAAAAATTAAAATAAAAAAACACAGTAATAAAAAAATAATGTTTGCATTCATTAAATAAAAGTTTAAATTATTACTGCTGCAAATCTTCGTATATTTTTGTAATAAATTTTTCTAATAAATATTATTAGAAATAGAAACGTACGTTAAAGTATTGTCATAAAATGTGTTTATGACTTTAATGACAAATAATTGTTGCTTCCGTTAGTATGAGAACGTGAGACGTGCGCGAACATATTTGACACGACACGACTAGACTTCATAAGAAGTTTATTATTTTTATTTATTTTTTTTTTTCTAGTTAATTGTTTTGTGAATGGCTATGAAAATTAAAAGTTATATTTTTACCTTAAGCATTAACTATTCGGTTTAAAAGGCAACTGACAGTGGGTTATTTCAGGATATATGTAGGAGTATATATAAAATATATATTTAACTGAATTTAACACAAGGAAAAGATATCAAAATATTTATTATTTTTAATAAATATATATTAGTTTTATACGTATTTTTTTCAATAAGGGCTTCGGAGGATGTAGCTTCCACAGAGCATGTCAATTTTACACGATTTTTAGCGGTTGTTTTCGCCTTCTACTTTTTCGCGTTCCAAAGGTGTTGCCGTAGGTTTTAATCTCTTGTTATTTTTCCTTGTGGTAGTTTCGTTAATTGGTTGTGTTTCCAGCTAAGTATATAAGTGGTCTGCTGTAGCGAGTCGCCCTCCGAGTATTTGCTGTAGTGGTTGAAAACCTTGCTAACTTTTGATTTCTACTTTTTTTCCTAGGAGCTAGCTGCCTGACCTTTTGTCATAATGTTATCCTCTATTTTTACAGGAGGATGTCAGGGGGCTTCTTTAATGGATGCTCTGGAGGGGGTTGAAGCCACTTAATTTTTAAAATTCGAAAAAAACCATAATAAAATTTGTTCGTCCTCAGCCAGGGCAAAAACATATTACACTTTGTTCTTCTTTTAACAGTTTTTATTGTGCGAAATATGTTTCTTAAAGGAAAAGTAATAATAACTTAAATTTTAAATTTATTTGTCAAACTATTCACAAATGATTTCTGAGGCAAGGCTTGAGTTCGTTTTATTTACACCATGGGGTGTAATAATACAGGTGAAACTGTTAGAACAGCTGTTTAAATTTGCTTATCTGAAAATGTCAAACCTTGTATATAACTCTGTTCGCGCACTTTAAAAAATTAGTAATAATTTCTAAAAAAAAATACAGTTTTTTTATATTTATATTTTGAACTAATTGCTGTATTTTATTCAACCCTTTATTTAACTTGCAATGTTTACTTAAAGAAAAGAAAAAATATGTATATTTTTAAGTAACATTTTGCAACTAAATTTAAATAAGTTCTCGTAGGAGGAAATTTGGAAAATAACATCGCTAGCTGGAATTGAGGCTGCTGTTAGGGCCATATTCAGCTCACTCAATTCCTGACTTGCTTAAAGCCATATCGGCTTTACGTTTGTTAGTTTTAGTACACAAGCACTGCATATTTATTTAGGTGGCCTTTCTATATCTGCAGGGTCCCTGTATATTTACAGAGTCCCTTAATAAAGGCGAAATGTACGACTGCTGACGTGTATTAAAACCCACAATGTAATTGGTCTTTAGAATAATGACAGTGTGCCGAGGTTATCTTTATATTATGGCTTGTACAGGTGACCAACTGAACTTAAGCAATTTTAATCTTGATCAAAATGAATTATTGAAGGTTGATTTTTTAATTTTAACTTTTTTAACTTTTAAATTAAATATCATTACTTATGTTAAACAAATATTTAAAATCTTTTTATACTTCTATGTACGGAGTATTAAATATTTAAAACCTTTTCTTAAAAATACTTCCTCTCACATATAATTTATTTTAATTATTTAAAGAAAACCAGTTTTAATTTTTATTATGATGATTAATTATTTTTATTATAATGAATAATTTGTCATAGAAGTGTTTGCGAACACAGCTAATGTTATTTGTAATTCTCTTTATATTTTAGTTAAATATTTTGACACAGTCGGGCCAAAACAGGTTGCATAGTTTTTTTGAATTCGCCTTGCATATACATGTATTATGATAGTATTGATTTTCCCTAATAAGATTTTTTTTTATATTAATTTCTATTAATATCGATTTAAATATAACTCTTCTTTTACCACAAAGATCCACTGTGCCAAAAGGTAAATGTTAAAGTGGCGCCACATTAAGTCATTGTTTTCTAGCCACACCAATCTTGCAAAAGAACAACATTAGCTCAAGCCAACGGACTTAACACTCACGCTTAACACATTGTCTGTACATAAGTACTTATTAGACTTCCCCCAAGCAGACAACATTACAGACATGACAATGAAACCGACAGACAAACGCAAAGGCTGTTATTCTTGTCCTCCGTCAGGCAAACATATATACATTTATTGTAATTCGAGTACATTTCGTAACAGCAATTCTTTACATAGGGTATGTCAAAATAACAAAAAACCGAGGATATTTTCATAAAATAATAAGATATTTTTATTTTTAATTAAAAAAGGCAATGTATTTTCTTTGTTTAACCAATTTAACCAAAGCTAATCACAATTTACAAATTTTATACAAAATAAGGTCCGAGTATTTTTTACCTTTGTCAGCTGTTTAAAGCTGCTTAAATTATTTATAATTATAAACTTTATTAAAGTACGACAGAAGATAAATTAAAGTCTTGATATATAGATTAGCACAAGAACCGAAGCCTTAACCCCAATCAGCAATTTATATAAAATGATTAACACTAAAAATAAACTCATGTTAGGTGATTTTTTTAACACGCCACAGCTCATTGAAGCCGGAGTTCCCCAAGGTAGTATTTTGGGACCAATTTTAAATTTACTGTTTACATCAGATATGCCAATTAGCACCCTAGTCCACATATCAACATTTGCAGATGACACAACTTTTTTTAGTATTCATGCAAGCGCCCACGTAGCATCACAACTTTTACAAGACCACATACTCAATTTGGAAAAATGATTAGAAAAATGGAGAATAAAAGTGAATGAACAAAAATGTGCTCATATAACTTTCACACTGCGTAGCAATTCATGCCCTTCTATTTACATAAATAACAAAATCATACCGCAGCTTTCAGACGTCAAATACCTGGGTATACATCTTGAGCGTCGCCTTACTTGGAAAAGCCACATAGATTTTAAGTTAACACAAATAAAATTAAAAGCAGTACAACTAAATTGGCTTATTGGCAGAAACTACACGCTGAGCTTAGATTGTAAACTTCTACTGTACAAGTCGATCCTCAAACCAATTTGGTGTTATGGATTCAAATATGGGGCAATATAGAAAAAAAAAGGCTCCAAAATAAGATACTATGTATGATTACATCTGCTCCCTGGTATATAAAATATTCGAACATCCACAAAGACCTAAACATGCCATCAGTCAATGCAGAAATAGCGAAACATGGAGTCACATATCTAAAGAGGCTTGAATCTCATCCAAACCCTTTGAAGCGCAACATGCTGAATGAACCTGGTTACATTCGACTAAAAAGAAGAGATACTGCTTTTCTTGGCCGTACATTAGAGGAATGACCAGCAAATGATTGCAAAATCCGTGAAACAAAAATTATTTTTGTCTAGTACTGGCTGGACTTAAAAGGTATATTTTTATTTTAGACTTAAGATATGAGTAATTATTGTTAGTTTAAAAATATTGTACAATAAATAAATTATGAAAAAAATTTGTCTTAACATGATTCTTAAAACATGTGTTATAATATCTCTTTTATAATATGACAACGACGTTATTGTATCATTTAAATTTGACAGTTATTATTTACAAACCGCGCCATCTGTTGTTCAACCGTACTAATACTCTAGTAGTGTAAGTATGATACACTATCATACTTACTGCTCAACCTAAGCAAGGGCGTAAAGCGTAAAATAACTGTCAAAAATTCTTATGGATATACAAAGCAAACCAAATAGCGGCGTCAACGATATTGGCAACTGGAAAATCCAATTTTGACAGAGCGTTAGATAGTGAAGTTGGGTGCAAACAAAATGTTTTTGTTTTTTTTTGTGTAAGAGTGGTGCCATTTTGGCTATTTTCTGCTTTATCTAGCGATTTTTATCTCTATTTTGCGCCATAATTTATTAGATTTTACTAAACAAAATATGTTAACATTACTGTTTATTACAAAACATTGCGCTCTTATTTAGGTTTGTTCAAAGCTAGGCGCTGGACGACTTTAAGTCTTACGCCCTGTCGCACGATCTGTTAAAAATAGCTTGTGTGCTAAAAAAGTATGATAGTGTGGATTAGAAATGTGTGTGTGTGAGAGACTTTCTGAAAGGTCTGTACGAGTTGATAATCTTTTGAAAAAATTCAAAAAATTGTAGTTTAACATGCGATCAGAGTTGCAAGATCTTTTTTTGTATGATCGTGTGGCATTTGCAACGTCACTTTGAACGATTTTTTAAGTAGGACTGAATTCTTTGAGATTTTTTGTGACTGAATCGTACAATTGTGTAGGATAGTGCATCCTGGTCTTTATAAGCATTCAAACAACATATGATCAACTTAACACGTATCCGTATCCGCCACCTATAACAAAATGAACAAATTAATACCGTTGCTCAGCCGGCATCATGTTTATGTCTTATTCAAATGGATGGCTAGTGAAAACAGCGTTTTAGGGTCATGCACTGTAAAGAGCATCAACAAATGATTGCAGATTTTTCACTAAAATGATTCAAGTCATGGGGCCTCATTAATTGTTAAAATGTCTCTATTAAAAAAAAAAATGCATCCACAACGCATTGCTAGTAAGTAGCAATTTTAGGCTGTAGGCGTCATTGAAGGTGGGCTGCTCGAAATATGACTGTTACCGTTGTCCGTTACCGTGATATAAACCGTGTCTCATCAAAAATTTTAGAAATCGGAATTGGCTACCTATATCAAATAGTACACTAAATCATAAACTCAAAATTTATAAAAATTGTTTTTTTTTTTGTTCATAAATTCAAAGATCAAATCTCTACGACTATTTTTAGAATTTTTTTTTTGTCCGTCTGTTTGTGTTTTCATCATGTAAACACTACTCGTTGGATTTTAATAAAATTTTGTAAGGAAGTACCTTAGTATCTTGATTCAACTATAGCTTAATTATATCTCCATTCGATTCGATTATAGGCAAAAAGTAGCGAAAGCATGCACCGATTTAAAGGTACTGCAAAGTAGGCAGTAGACGGGTGATTTTAAACACTATTTACAGAACTTTACAATAATTTTAGAATTTTTTATAATATTTAGAGTTTTATCAGGGATAGGTACCTCCTTATAAAGAGAATACATAAACCATAATTACAGCACTATAAAAGTAAGAGTCTTAAAATTTAATGTAGTTTACTTTCGAAGCAAAACCGAACAAAATATTGTAAGAACGCCTACGTTGTGGATTGCACAGCTAGTTTAATAATAAAATTACAACCATGTTTTAAAACAAACAGTTTTTATGTCGTTCCAGAATATTTGTGTATTTTGAGTTGTGACTGCTTGTTATTTATTATGCGATATGATTTTACACCATTATATTGCTTTTTATATAGTCTATTTAAATTCAAAAGTGAATGTAAGCTATATATCACCGATATTCACCTTTCTTTAATCAAAATATTTGTAAAAAATTTGGAAAAAAATTATGTGCCATTAAAGCTTTCGAGGTCACATATCCGATGCGTTTATCCAGATATAACCTTAACATAAAAAATTATATTGTCCATTTAACACAAATTATCAAATTTCATACGTGTGGCAGAAACTGCATACGTAACTAAAAAGACCATCTTACTTCAGGACTTCTATAGGGCATGCTTAGACATTTTTCATTCCAAAGAGAGATTTTTAGAAGGCTTTCGCTCTCCCTTTTAAAATATGTACGACACATTTCTACTTCCAAAAAACAAAAATGCAATTAAATGCCCTTTCTTTTATTAAGTGATTCTTGTCATTTAAATGAGTACTTCGATAGACTGATTGGTAGTGCGCTAGTCGATCGGTATGGGGGTTGTGGGTTCGATTCTCAAAAAATATGAAAAAATGTGTCAACTTAAGAAGTAGTTAAAAGGCCTTCATACACCTTCTTTTTATCGCTGAAAAATTTGATTTTGCTTGTTAAAATGTAAACAAAGCATCAATTATAGTGTGTCCTGCTATTCCCCTTTTACTTGCGAGTAATTAGAAATCAGAAAATGCGTGACACTGATTAATATGCTGTATCCAACAAAGCAAATCGTCTACTCAAATACTCAATTTTTTAAGTTATTTCTATACAAATTTTCTAAACGTATCGCTCGGAAACAGCACAATAATTTAAATCATACCTTAATTTCAAGACACCCTTTATATGCTTGATCATGTACCATTCCATGCTTGTTGTTTACAACTTTGTGCAACAACATCAGTGTTTGTAGAAGAAAAAAAAAACATTTTTTTTTGCATTCAATTTAAAAGATAGAGAAACAAATTATCATCGTTTTTAACAACATTTTTTTTATAGAAATTTTTACTTACCAAGCCGTGACACGCTGATATTGCTACCCTTGAGTCTTGTTCTTGTCCTCTGACTTTGCCATGATAATGGCAATTGGTGTTTTTTTGTGGTCGTTTGCGTGTGCGTAAATCTCTTTTGTGGCGTTCCACAATCAAATGTGGCGTCATGAAATATGAATTGGGTCTGTGGAAAAGATAAAGTCGATTAAAATTACAATTTCATAAGCATTTAATGACAACTTTATTTATTACTCTAATTCCAAATAAAATGTTTCATTTTGTATTTTCAACTGGTAATGGACTTCAGAATCTGATGATGCTACATGACCATTGTCATTAAAGCTTCTACGCCTTCGATGGTGTTTGTAGTGTTCGCCATGATGATGCGTTAAATTGTGCGTCAGAAACTCACCAGTTTTTGTTACTTTTCTAGGTATAACCAGTTCACCAGATATCAGTTCGTCCGAATGTATGCCTAAAGTTAAGAAAAATTAAATTAATTTCCACGCAAATGTTTTAAGAATGTATCTTGTTTAATTTGTAGCAAAAATAACAATTAAAATTATGCTATTATAATAAAAAATATGTGCTAATAATGGACATAAATCATTTTGGCTAAAACTTGTAAGCTTGCTTACAAATTTGCTTAAAAATTGGTCATCCCATAAATCACACCATATAAAATTTTATTTAATGGCTTTGCTAAGCAGCAGTTGTTGTCGCATAAAAGTGATATTTAAATTTAATTAAAAATAATTACACGGCTCAACGTAATTATGGCCAATTATTATGAAACGCTAAGACGGTAAGGTACATATATTACGAGGTTCATCTGATAAAAATAAAGAACTAACAGTTTAGATGAAATAAAAGAAGAGAAGAGAAGAGAAGAGAAGAGAAGAGAAGAGAAGAGAAGAGAAGAGAAGAGAAGAGAAGAGAAGAGAAGAGAAGAGAAGAGAAGAGAGAAGATGCATAAACGTGCTCCACTTTTCTCAGTGTTCGCTGACCTTATTACTGAAAACTGTTTAATTAAAAATTACACAATTATACCTTCATCGACTACCTTCTGACTTCAGCATTATGGATGTATTTAAAAAAGCACATGATGAAGATGTTTAATGTTATTTTATTAATTTATTTATTGCAGCACTCTTGTCAGCTGTGTCAGATGAGGTTAGTTTGGTTTGGTAAGTAATCACAAACAGACTAACGCCAAAGCAACGTTGCAAATTTTTCAAATTTATTTTTAAAATCATGGTTTAATTCAACAAAGTTATCGGGCATTACGTGCGTTTTATGGTGTTCCAAAAAGACAGACAGACACACAGGAAATGAGTTACTATTTTATTATATGTATATAGATTTAATTACTTTACCTTCGATCCTTAAACCAATATGCTGCTATTACATTCAGTTATAGGGTCCTTTCTTATCTTCAAACTTAAAAAAAAAATCAATGACGCCTAAATAAGATTTCACGAATAATTCCAGTCGCACCCTGATATATTAAAAACCCGAAAATCTAAACGTGTCATTAGTTAAAGCAGAAATATCGAAATATAAAAAAAAATATTTGAAGAAGCTTGAAACCCAAATCCGCCGCCTGTAACAACCTAAATGTTCGTGGTCACGTTCAAGGGAAATTGCTTCTCCTGGCAGAACATCAGAGAGATGACCCATAAAAGTTAACAACATTGCATTATATATATTTTTCTATTACTTAATTTTATTTTTTTCATAAATTTGTCATATAACCCTCGCGTCTCCAAAAATTGTAGTTCGGAGTGTTTGTTTTTTTATACACATTAATAAACGTAAAGCCATAAAAACGCAAATTTTATCAGCAAAAAAAAGGAATAAACATATTTTGAATGAATTAAAAAATTCATTCATAAAAACAAGCCATTCAATAAACAACAATTCATACGTTGGCGTTAACTCTATATTCGTATTTAAAAGAGTAGAAAATAAATTGAAATACGAAAAAACTAGCGTATAAGTATAGGAGTGCTTGTATCTGCAATATACACATATACATACATGTAGATTGTGTTTGCAAACTTAGTTGCAAACAACTTTAAACCTATAAGAGATGCCATAAATCTTAAATAAATGTTTAATTTTTTCAGGCGCAAAAAAATTAAAAACTCATTTAGTTGCCACCCATGTTTAACATCAACATTTAAATTAAAAACGTTTAAAGTAACGAGTAAAAAAATAAAAATTGTAATTTAATCGGTGACAGAACCAAAACATGAATAATTTGAATTAATTTGAAAAAAAAGTAAAAGGGAAAGACTCTGAATACTTTAAGATTTAAATTTGGATTGCTTCAAATAATTTATGTGAAAATTCGAGTTTTTTTTTTTGTATATACCAGGGAGCAACTGTAATCATTCGTAGAATCTTATGTTAGAAGAAAAACTAAAAATGTCTTATTTTTAATTTTTCTGATTACTTGCTTACCTACTCAGAACTACAATGCGATAAGCACGGCTCCAACACGCACGGCAATTGAGGCCCTGTTGAGATTGCTACCGGTGAACTTACATATTTATTATGTCAACGGCTGTTATGTCAACTTTGCGTATAAAGAGCTATGCCATTTGGCATCGCTTTTGCCCGAACATCGGACATAAAAGCATTCTGGATCTAGTTGGAAAGGGGATCACGGAAGCTCAGATGACGATGGAACGCATGATTAGGAGAAAAATGGTCCAAAGACTGCATCGGACACTCATTGCGGATGGCGTTATCTATACATATAATAAAATAGCAACTCATTTCCGTCTGTCCGCTTTTCTTTTGCGTTCGCATCACGTAAAAACTACTGGATAGATTTTAACAAAATTTTGTGGGGAGATACCTTATCATCCTGATTTCAATCTAAGATACTTTTATCCCAAAAAACAAGTACGCAATTATTTTCGTAGTAAAGTAAATAGAGAAACCATAACTGAACTGAACTAATATGATATGTCTACTTCTTTTATAAAGTAAATACATAAACTGATATGCAGCATAGTTTAAGGCGACACTAAAAACTTAAGGGTCCTTAGTGTGAATTGTTTTCAAAGCAAAATATTGCAAGGTCGCTGACGAAGTGGCGGGCACAGCTAGTACATAATAAGTGTATGGAGACCGGCATCAGCAATTTTACTGATGGTTCTCTTATGGGCGGTAGAGCAGGAGCAGGTGAGTTGAACCTATCGTATAGTCTGCGCTTGGAGGGTATGCGTTAAATCACCAACTAGAATGTCGGGTGCAGGGAAGAAAGGTTCTCATTGCACTCGACATGAGGCAGGTGAACGTTAACTCCAAACTAGTGCTGGAATGTGTTTTAAAATTCAACAGATGGTCAAAGAGGTAACATTGCTGTGTTAAAGGTCACATAGGTACAGCTGGGAATGAAGCAGCAAATCAACTATAAAAAAGATGATCTGTTGTGAATTTCTGTGGATCAGTAATGGCTTCATTCGAGGTAAGATCCTACAATGGGTGAACTCATTAAACCTGAAAAGGTGGAGAGAGGCCACTACGTGTAGGCAGGCTCGTATGGTGCACAACTAGCCCATGAAGACCAGTAAGGTGATCAGATACAATAGAAGTACCTTAAGCTGCATAACCACTGGTAGAAGCTTGTTAAACATGGATGCCATGAAGGACCTGAGCCTTGAAAAAATGTTAGCAATTACTAGAGACTGCGTGATGAAAAAGAAGATCGACGGTTACCAGCCGTCTGAAAACACTAAAGACTGGTTGTATCACGTGACTCAATGTAAGTAAAGTTGCCGTAAATTACATTTCGGTTGCGTATAATCATAGAGAACGAAAGGGGGTCGAAAACGGATCCATTATGGAAGTGGTCTGCTTCGATATTCCCCATACATAAATATATTATATAGTCAGACCTACTTGCATATCAAATTTCAGCTTTATAGCTGGTAGTGCCTCATATTATTGATGAGTCAGTGACCGTATACTAAAACATTAAATTTTTACAACTTTATATATCAGGAAGCCTTTACTATAAAACTTCCAATCTTCACCTACAGGGTTATCCAAACATAATGTCTTTGTGTTTTGAGTTTCATCATTTTGTAATAAATAGTAAAAAATTTTGAAAATTATACTTAATATACTGAAAGAAACTGAAATTGAACTTGGGTATAACTCGGTGATTTCAAGACATAATTTATAGATCTATGAGTTATTTTATAGGTTTTAACTAAAGCTTTAATACCAAAAATAATTTTTAAAAATTAAAAAAACACCAACCTCTAAAAAAAATTGAGGTACCTATGAGGTACCTAACTTTGAGGCCACATAACACCGTCCCTGCCAAGTGGATGGTGTCCGGTGTCAAGCTTAGATACTTATAATTTAATTGGGGGGATAATGAGCAGCACCAGGAGTATAAGTAACAATTTTTAAAATAATAGAAACACGAAGCAATTAATAATGTTTGATGTTGCCTAGAACAATATTTTTTGGTTACGTAGTAAAGTACTATATGAGTACAAAAAACAAATCTCATAAAATGCTAATTATTATATTTTCATTGAATTCATGTCTGTTCATTGCAGACGAATAGCGATGAGTGGACAATAATAAACAGCGAAGACCAGCGATCAAAATGCGATGAGTTTGCAGTTTGAATAAGTATGAGTAAATGTTGAACATAATAACAATAAACTTGGAAGAATTGAAGTAGTTTTATAATTTGAGTGAAACACGAACACAGTTCGAGTGTAAAAACAACAGAAAACAGAATTTTTAAACAACATTACTTACGTTTGTTTTAAGGTCTTCATTTCTTAATATAAATAAATACAAAAAGAAAAAACCACTAGTGCAAGTAATTAGTGTGTTTTGCTTTGCCTTAATCTACACAACTGCTAAACAAAACACACTGATTGTTTCAAACATAAGACGAGTAAACACGACGCTCATTAGTATAGAAAGTTCGTTTTACTCTATCAGATCATTGTGTTATGTTACGAGGTTTGCTCACTAACAGTATTGTATGACTGGTCATGTGTTCAGTAAGCTAGTTTGGGCTTGAGTATGACCGCTTGCTCATGAGCTTATGAGCACACCCATTATATGAGCTTACCCATGCTACTGTTTAACACTGTTTTTAACACATATTTTATTAGTCCACTACTATAAATTCAACAAATAATCTTTTGAAGGCAAAAGGTTATATTTGTACTCTTTGTGCACTCAATCTTTTGCAATTTTTTTTTAATGCATGCATTTCAAATGCTAGAGTTTAGTCGCTAATGATCTAAAATTCCCTGAATTTCACCTACTTATTTCAAATGTTGACTCGATTTCAGCGTTATATCCATAACTTGAATAATTTTTTGGAGGTCACAATCACAAGGAAAATAAAAATGTATTTATTAATTTATTAAAAACTATTTATTGATTGTTATTCAAAAAAGTTGTGCATGTTACACATTCCCACATCACAACAATTTTAAACACTGGTTTTTTATTTAAATTTCAAAAAACGTTTAAATGAATTAATTTTAACAATTGCTAAACTTGGACATGACAATCAGTATTATTAAAACCAATCAAATGCTCTAGATCAAATTACATACGAGCAGCACTGCTATTTAAAAGTTTTTAGTTTGTGTAAATAATAATACTTAAATTGTATTTAATCTCTGGAACATAAAATCAAAATAATAAAAATAATAATAATCATAGAATAATTATAAACAAATTGTATAGAAATAGCAGTTAATGTGTTTTGTCAAAGAGCATTTTAAATATACTTTGTATATGATGAGTCAATTGAAATAGAAACAAATCTAATAATAAATGAATTTGGCAGTTCGATTTGATCATTGTTTTTTTTACAACAATGGCGAGATTTAAAATAAACATTTTCCAATATATTTGCCATGACAAGGTCACAATTTTCGTTGTCATATAGAGCAATATTTAGACGGATGTTAAAATTCATCAATCAATATGATGAAATTTTTTTAATAATTTTTTTTCTTTTGTGTGAACATTCTAATGCAATTTAGATTGCAGAATGGCCACAATTTAAAAAAAAATTCCAACAAATTTTTACAAAAAATTTTCAGAAAATTTAAAAAAAAAATTTCCAAAAAATATTTTTACTAAAAATTTGTAAACAATTTTAACCACAAATTTTTCAAAAACAAGTTTTACAAAAATATTTTAAATAAAATTTTCAAAAAAAAATATTTTAAAAACATTTTAACTAAATTTTTACCAAAAGAAGTTTAAAATTTTTACAAAAAAATATTAAATAAAATTCAACAAAAAATTACAAAAAAAAATATTTTAATAAAACTTTTTTAAATAAAATTTATAAAATTTGTACATAGATTTTCTATAAAATATTTAAGAATATTTTTACAAAAAAATTTCAATAATATTTTTACAAAAAACTTCAATAAAATTTTTACATAAAATTAAAAAAAGTTTTTACACAAAATTTTCTATAAAATTTCTACAAAAATATTTTTTATAAAATTTTTACGAACAAATTTCAATAAAATTAAAAATAAAATATCAAAAAAAAGTTCAAAAATATCTTAAAACAAATATTTAAAAAAATATATATAAAATTTAAAAAAATGCTATACAACTTTTACAAAAAAAAATCTATTTTTACATAGTTAGGCATTTCAGGTGGCGACATATACCGTATACAAAATATTGTTGATTAATGGAAAAGAGCGCAGTTCTTTGTTTTAATGCGTTTTTCTCTTCAACTAAATAAATTTTGTACCTATGACTGTAAAAATAAAATCACCGCCCTGAAGGGTATAGAAGATTGAGCACGGCCGACTATAGCACCCTTACATGTTTAAATTTATTTTGAAATAAATAAACATAAATTTATAAGTTTTTTTTTTAGTAAGAATTTTTAAAAGTAATTCCGTCAACAATATTTGCCAAGAACCAGAATAACTTGTTTATATTTTATTTCTGCTTTTATTTTTGGAATATTAATAATTATAAATACATTATCTGTACATATACTACTGTAAAACTGTAACAGGAACATTTCTGTACATAAAATATTTGTTGAAAATCTTGTTGCTGGTGCAGATGGTAATCCAAATGGAATACAAAACACCAATTTTTGTCTGTCTGCCCGTCTGTCTGTGTTTGCATCACGTAAAAATTACTGCATGCATTTTAATAAAATTTAGTGAGGAGGTCAATAGCACTGCAAACTTTTATTTTTGTCAGAGAGAAATTATAAACACTATTTACAGTACACTGCATTTTCTTTAGAATTTTATATTATAATTTCAGAATTTTATATAAAGCCTATGTTCCTGAGAAATTACCCAGGGATGGGTACCATTATATAAATTAAATACATAAATCATATCTGAAGAACTATAAAATTAAGGTGATGTGGCGGGCAACGCAAGTACTAACTACTAAGAACAAGAAGGTATTCTAGCATCTAAGACTTTCGTCTCTAATATAGATTACACAAAATATCTTAATTTTGATTTTGTAAAGAATTTGTAGTTATAAAATTGTAAACATATGTTTCTGAGGATATCAGTTGGTCTACTCATTCAGAAAATACATAATCTGGATGAATTTTACTTGGAGTACTGGTTGAGAACATCATTTACATTACAATGTGTGTTACAGATGCGACAAACTGGAGTTGGAGTTCTATCGAATAGATGTTGATGAGTGATTTTCCAGTGACCAATTCTAAGGCACACAAACATACTAATTTTAGCTCTGGAGCACTGTTTGGGTTAAAATAAGGGGTGATCCATTTCGAGGTTCCCTATTTTTTAAAGAAAAAAACACAGAAAATTCAAATTTATTAGAGAATATTTATTATGATTTGAAAGAACATTATCTGGCATTTATTTTTGGAAGATTATGTCTATCAAATGTTGGTCCATCCGTTGAGTCCAATTTTCGATGACTCGTTCGAGCATTTCAACTGGTAACTGACGAATGACACGCGTGATGTTTTCCTCCAAGGCCTGAATCGAAGCGGGTTTGTCCGCATAAATAAATAAATAAATAAAATAAATAAATAAACTTTAGACTTTACATATTCCTACAGAAAAAAGTATAACGGTGTGAAATCACACGATCTTGGTGGCCAATCTACCGGCCCAAAACGTGAAATTATGTGCTCACCGAAATTTTCTCTCAATAAATCCATTGATTGATGCGATGTGTGGGAAGTAGCGCCGTCTTGCTGAAACTAAATGTCGCCGAGATCACGAGCTTCAATTTCAGGTATCAAATAGTCGGTAATCATGGCACGATACCGGTTGCCATTGACGGTTACGTTCGCACCAGCATTATTTTTAAAGAAACATGGACAGATGATTTCACCGGCCCACAAACCACACCAAACCGTTTTTTTATCTGGTTGAGTGGCAGCTCTTGAATCTCTTCAGGTTGCTCTTCGTCCCAAATGCGGCAATTTTGTTTGTTTACATACCCATTGAGCCAGAAATAGGCCTCATCGCTAAACAAAATTTGCTCGAAAACATCGGATCTTCTTTTAACTTTTCAAGAGCCCATAGAGCGAAGCGATTCAGGCATAAGTCTTTCAATTATGAAATGCCAAACAATACTAAACAAAAATAACATGATAGCATGACAGTCAAAAAAAGGGATTTGAAAAAAGTTCCTCGAAATGGATCACCCTATATTTATGTGTTAGTAATCTGATCATTATAATAATATTAAAATATGTCTAGCATCACAAGTCGAATATTTTCTTAAAGTTCGCCGTTTCGCTTCTTCAGCAGGTGAGTCTGCGTACTCGTTGCCAGTTGGAAAGGTATGCAAATAACTTTGATAGTATTCAGATTTTGTTTATATATGTTTCTTATTTGATTAATAACCGGTGATTCGTACTGGGAATTTTTAATTTTTTAATATTGCTTTGAGGATGACAATCGCTTCAGCTGTGAAATTGGAGCAATAAATATCAATGAAATCAGCTGTAATTAGGCTGCCATCTTGAATGACGGTGGCAAAAGTCGTATTGTCGGTAGATTTGGATCTACCGATGTAAAGAGACACCCAATTATTTGCAATAAAACATCCGGTGATATGGTCAAACATGGATTTGTATATATACGAAGATATAGTAAGTAGTCTTAGGTATCTTTACCAACAACAAAATAAAATAATGCTGGGTCATATGTATAGGACTAACAATAAATATTCACATCTTAAGTCTAAACCAAAAAAAAAACAAAAACAACAGATGTTAAGTCCAGACAAGAGAACCAATATTACTCCTTCTTAGTCGAATGTAACCAATATCATGTAACATATATTCAAGAGCCCCCACGCAAACCCCTAAGGGTCTGTGGGCACATCCACAATCTCAACCAGAATCTCACAAAGAGAACAAAACATGTAAAAAATTTAAATCAGTAGCATACCAGTTTTCAACAATGTAAGTTTGTGTTACTTTGCTAAATATTTAGTAAACCAATGCATTTTCATTTAAACCACTTTTTTTGGTTGGGGGCCTTTGCATATATTTCAAGCTTCTTTAAATACGTTACTGCCTGTTTTTCTAATTCTACTTTAACTAATGGCACGTTTAGATCTTTGATAATGTTTTTACTACTTGATTTTATTACTAATACTATGATTTTTATGATATCGTCTTTGAATTTTTTCTAAATTGGATGGGCTAGCTGGCATATACGAAGAATATGTATAATACATAAAATGGGTCTCGATATACTATTTTATCAGTTACCTGAGGTAATTTTAAAAAAAATCTCCTTTTAGTACGAACTATTTTTAGTGTAAAAATTGCTCCTAAAACCCAGATTTTTCCAAAGAGAACATTTACTAAGAATCTAATCTTCTGTACATATGGATATATTGAAATATGCAATTTTCCCCAAAAAGATCTTAAAAGCCACATCCCAGAAAAAAATCTGGCAACGCTCGATCGTGTATCTTTTGCGCAACAAATTCAATGGCCGTGTTATCTCACGTGGTGGCGATGTCAATTCGCCGCTATCATGTTATTTGACACCATTGGACTTCTTTCACTGGGGTTATTTGAAAGAAATGGTGAACGTCGATAAGCCAGCACGAATTCAAGAGCTAAAGGATGAGGTGATTCGGCACATTAACGGCAGTTATGCCTCAGCGTTATCGAAAATTTTAATCATCGGGTGAAGATGTGCCGCCGAGGTCGCCGCGGCAATTTGGCCGATATTTTATTCCATACATAATTGAACCATACCAATATTATCAAAATAACAAGAAATGACAATAATTTCCTAAATAATTTGTGTGAGAATCAACATCAGCCCTTAAAATTTAACAACCCTTACATTCGAATCGAAAAATTAATTATTTTCGTTTTGGGATGTTAAGTAAACTTCCCCTAGCCCCTTCCCCATTATCCTCAAAATTTACACAACTCTTCATCTCCATATACCAAAGGCACATACTAAATTTCATTTTGATATGTCAAACGGTATGACCTGTACAAACTTCACAAAAATAGTGGCATACATACAATAGCCAAAATGGATTCAGGAAAAATCGAAACCCCATCTTCGATTTTTTTCATGATTACTATACTTTACCTTATACTACATATGGCAAAGTGAAAAACATTTCAAAAATATTTTTATTTTATTTATTAATGGTTATACAAAACAGTAAATGAGTTTATATAACGTAAATATACGAGTATGAGCATCGAGGCCTTCAACTCTGGTTTAGATTTATCTTTTACAAATTTAAAATTAATTAATGAGATAATATTAACAATTTTGGATTTTTTTAAAAAAGAAAAAAATTTTGTGAACATTATTACATGATGGTAAACAAAGCAATGAACTAGGAATGGTGGAACCAAAAATTTCAAATCTCTCTTGAGTAAATAGCTGACAACTGTTCAATATGTGATCAACAGTTTGTGTGGCATTGCAACTACTGCATATAAGTTTGTCTTCTCTTGATAGTAAGTACTGATGAGTGGTTAAGGTATGGCCAAGCCTTAGCCTTGAGAATAACCTTGCTCCACTTCTAGAAACTGTTAAAGGATATACAATTTTCTCTCCTTTAGGGCTAATTGTTTTATAGCGATGTATGTATGTATACCTTGTATATTCTAAACAATACACTGAAAATACAATTTGGGAATTACGTTACGTAATGTTATCGATTAAAAAGATACCGGAGGTTTGGTAGTTAAAAGGGCCGCCCGTACAAAGACAAGTACCCTCGGAGGCCTTTTAGGCCCATTGTGTTGCCCCGACCATACAAGGTAACTGGAAACTTTCCCCTATCAAATAAATAATATATTTCCTCTGTCTTTAAAAAATTTATTTATTTTATTATATATTACCATACAAACACAAATAATATTCTAACTTAAATCATCGAGCATAATAACAAAGTCTTTGTTGGGAATCAAACCCACAACCCCCAGACTAATAGGCTAGCCTACCTGCTAGCCTACCAAGGTACCCTCTTTAAAATGAATCACCCAATTTTTAAGAATATACTTTCAACTAAATGCAGTATAGAATAGAAATGCGGTTTGAATACAAGAACTTGGGCCTACTAAAAATAATTTATTTTGAATTCCACGTCCTTGATAATATTTCCCTCTGGTTTTTCCGTTTTTTAATCGTTCAGATGCTGCTTTTTGACACAAACCTTCTGGTCACCTAATTATTTTATTAAAAAAAGCATAAGAGCATAATCGGTTCTACACCACATAACTCGTAACAAAGTTTCAAAATCTTAGAAACACTTCCTATTAATTTACCCTGTAGTTAGAAAGCAATTAACCACTTACCATATAATTTTTCATCACCATAAACATGCCACGTTGATAGTATCAGGCATAAAATAAAATTTAATTGAGGTTCCATTTTGTATGTAAAGTTTTTCTTAATAATTTTTTTTCTTTAATTTCTATTAAAATTAAAAGTGGAGATTTTGTTGTTGTCTTAATTATTATCCATTATCAATAAGTTTATTTGTTTTATACATTATTTTTAACATTGCAATTGGATAAACATTTTGTTTAAGTGTATACGAGTTATCATGAGTATTTGTATTGTAGCAGGATCTTTATTTTAAACAAGAGGAGTTAAATCTGAAAAGAGAAGAAATGGATCATTAGTATAGATGAAACATCAAATTGTTTAAAATCAAATTAATGCTTAAAATGAATGCACTACTGTAGTGCAATTCAGTAACTTTAAACAGAACGACAATCGTTATATTAGTCAACAGCGTTTGTTGTTTGCAGTAACGACCGAAAGATTTCCCAACTATGTACTTTTTAACGATAGTAGACAACACTATTTTTCTATCTACACAAATTAATAACATGTGGCATCTCTGTTCAAAAAAGCGAAAAGCACAAATAGGAATAGAAATTATTATTATTAAATTATGTAACTAAAGTCTGTATCAAGGCGAATTCATACCAGGTGGAGGCTATAGCCCAGCTAATTATTTTTTGTTCTGGTTTTTTGCTATCTTGTCAAAAATACATTATTTCATATCTGCTAGTCGAATTTCAAAGTTGTTGTGTTGTTGTATTTGTTGCCCTACTGCTCACACCTGGTATGAATTCGCCTTGGTCTGTAAGCTGCCGTAAAGTAGCGCTTAAAGTCAATCAGGCCGTGCTTGTTGGTCGAGTGGTTTACGTTCTCACTCACACTAGCTGTTTGCCTTCCTCGAATAGCTGTACTGTTGAACTGTATTGTTGGTTGTTTTAATCAGCCACGTGTAATCGTTTTGGTTATCGTGTATAACCTATGAATTTCAATTTAATAAGTCGGACATTGGAGGAACACCATTTTTAAAACTCAATTTTTCGCTGGAGAAGAACCATTAAACTCAAATTTTTCACTGGAGGAGAACCATTAAACTCAATTTTTTTCACTGGAGGAGCACCATTAAACTCTTATTAATTTTACCTAGCTGAATTTGGAGTCTCACTTCCTATAAGAAGGTATAGGTTGTGCTGCAGATTTTGGAGGAAGCTAAGGCAATCACACCCTGGCGCTTTTGTCAGGATCCAAAAAAAAAAATAAAGTCTGTATGAAGTTACTATGAAGACTTTTATATATTTAAAATAAATTAATAAATCAACTATTTGCGTGCTGTAACTATAGAAATAATCAATTTAAGTTGACAAAATTTTAAACAAAATGTGAATTTAAATTCTACTAATTTATAGTAAATATTTTGTTTTAGCATACCAAAATCATTTTGAAAAAATCGTCTACAAAAAAAAAACAACTCAAAAATTAGTGACGTTTATTTAACGACAATAGACTTGTAAACAATAGCAGCTGACTTCAAACGACAACGAGTATTGTTTAAAAGTGTTGCTGCGTTGCAAAATCGATAATTTTGTTGTTTAATTTTTTTAACGATTCGATATTCGTTAAAATAGGTTAGTGAATTACACTACTGATATTATTTTTAAATCAACAACAATTTTATGAAATCATTTAATAGTTATCGAACTTATAATATCATAATATTAATAAACGAAGAGGTTAAATTTTATTCAAATGTAAATGTGTTATACCGCGATTTGAAGTATGTACATCCCATTGATGGCATTCTTAAATACAAATACCTTCCAACTTCATTATTAATGGAGACACTTAAGTATTCATGATTGAGAAAAACAGTGAGAAATTAATCCATCATGACGTTGTGGTTTTCATTGTGGTAGTTACTTTTTAAACCACTTAAAGTAGATGGATATAAAATCGCTGAGTTATATACAATTAAAGGAAATAAGATTTCATAAAAAGTACACCCTACAATGGAAATAAAAATTTGGAAAAGCTTATGTTACACAATTATTATAAAATTATCCATCACTACAAATAAGCAGATGACCACATAATCTGTAAACAACGATATGCGTCGCACAAAGATAATTATTTGTTATAAAGTATTTTTTGTTGCTCATATAATCGCAAATCCCTACAATCTACCTACCGTGAACAGTTTGTTAAGGTTGTGCTATATTCGTCCGAGCTTAATCCTTATACCCTGTTTTGTTTTACAATTTAATTGATTAATTGCTTTATAAATAAATTGAGCAAGTGTAGGTTGGACTCACTTATACACGGTTCCGCACCATAAACTTAAATATATAAAAATGAGGAAATCTTTACGCAGGCGAATTATTGTATATTTTGACTATTTTGTACTGAATTAAAAAATTGTTAGTACCTGACTTGATGCTCTAACCTGGCGGAGGTCTTACCACTGAGTGAAATTTAAGAGTAGACTAGCGCGTTATTAGAAATACAATAAGGCGCTAGTCACAATAAGTTGTAATTTGTTGAACATATAAAGCCTCGACCCATATTCTAAGCGTTTGTTTAGGGGTGTTAGAGATTATCAAACTCCTAAAACTCTATTAGTACCTTCAAGAGTGCTGTGGCCTAGCACTCTTGACCAACCTTTCAATATCCTTGCAAAACCTTGGTCCAAACCACAGCCACCACCCGAGTGGACCGCACTAATAACCGGTCACCGAGATGAGCGGTTCTCTGTGGGGCTACCGGTTCCCGTGAAACAAGTCAATTACAGACCGGTCTCATCTTCAGGATCCGCGAGATCTGGTGATCTGATCCATTACTGGCAATTTAAAATTCTAATATTTGATAATATCAAACAGGACTATTAATATCCAACAGCGATAGAGAAGCAAGCCTTGCACGAGGTAAAGAGGTCAGTTTCTGAATAAACTTCTCTCAAGAGGAGGTAGAAAAGAGACCTATAAAGTTTATATATTATTTATTCCTTTAAATTTGGAGCATAGAGCGCCAATAACAGCTGTTCTCCATCTAACCCGGTTTTGAGCAATAGACCTAAGTTTGTTCCAGTTGGTTCATTTCGGATTCCGTTACACGTCTCCATGTTGTGCGAAGTCTGCCAATTTATCTAGCATCTTGTTGAAATGGGTTCTATCTAAGCGATTGTTTAGATGCTTTGTTGTCGTCTCGACGGAGGAAATGTCCAATCCACTGACACTTTCGTTTACGTATCTCGGTTGCTACTTCCAATTGGTTTGTCTTTGCTTGCAACTCAGCATTATAATATAATATCTCCCTATAACAATAATATCCCTCCTTAATGAATTGGAAGAGAAATTACCATCACGATTAGCTTTTAGATAACCCGTGCTAGATGTAAAGACAGGGCAGGGATAGCTGAAACTAAAAGAAAATTCGTTTCGGGACTTCTCTAAGTAAGTTATTAACTATGATTTTGAACAAAGCCAAAAGAAGAATTTGACAGCACTCGATATGTTATAGCATTATAACACAGTAATTTTGAGCTCTTCAAGTTCTGAATAAGAGTTTAAAATTCATTTATCCAGGCAATCAAGGTGTTAAAATTGTTCGATTTGATGTAAAGTCGTTCTCATAAGAGCAGTGTTAGACGCATTGAATCTACCGACCGACAACAAGACTTAACAATTTTAACTTATACTTTATAATAATACCTTTTTAGCTCACAACATAAATTCTCTTATGCCGTTTATAACACTAAAAAGCAATAACCTCTTCTACTTGAATTTCTTTTTTAACTTTAAGTGGCGCCTCAACACAAGTAACAGCGAAAACAACAAAAAAATTTAATGGTTGAATTTTTCCTTTTTTTTCTGATATCAATCAGTTTAATAAAACCTCTTAAACAACAACAAAAAATAGAACAATTTAATTAAATTGTTAAGTTTCCAATAACCAATAACCAACTCAATTAATATTGAATAACAAAATTGTATAATAAAATCCGAAAAAAAAGAAAAAAAATAAATTCAATTTTTTTTATTAAATTGGATGCCCAGTCCGGTTGGCTGCTTGTTAATAGATTTTTTTATTATTGTTTTCAAAATATTACGTTAAACACTATTAACCAGAGTGGCAATCTACTCTTAATTAGCCGAAAAACATGACACATGTGAAACGATAAGATCTCTTCATAATGGGGCGCTTAACATCAAATACTTTATTATTAAGAATAATACAACTGGAAATAATGAATATTTAATTTAATTTTAAACAACAATAAAAATACTTATAAACAAGAAAAAAACAACGTTTCTTTGAAGATGCCTGAGTAAACAAATAATTTAGAATTAATAAATCTCAATAAAATTTTTAGAATATTTAACTCAGCAAGTTTTTTTTGTTGTTTTTTTAATTTATCAATAAAATGGAAAGATGCTATATTTTCTATCTTATAGTAACATTTTATGCAATATTTTTTGTAATTATAGATCATTTGTTGACTAATTAATTGACTATACTACAGCATTAGCTTATAAATTATTTTTTCTCTTCATTGCCATACTTTCCATAATGATAATGATTTTTAATGAAACACTTTCATTAGTAATTACTTTTCGCAAACAAGAATGAATTTACTAAGTTTCTGTAGTTCATGAACGATCGTTCAGTTTAACTAATCACTCAAATGACCTAAGTAAGCTGATCATCACACACTGAGCTCATATCAGCTCCTTAGTTCAGTTCAGCTCCTTAGTTCCGTTCAACTCCTTCGTTCAGTTCAGCTCATTATTTCACTTTAGCTCACTAGCACATTAAGCTCCTTAGTTCAGTTTAGCTCATTAGTTCAATTTAGCTCATTAGTTTACTTCAGCAAATAAGTTCAGATCCTTAGTTCTGTTTAGCTCCTTCGTTTAGTTCAGCTCATTATATCACTATAATGAGCTGAACTACACTAGCACATTAAGCTCCTTAGTTCAGTTTAGCTCATTAGTTCAATTTAGCTCATTAGTTTACTTCAGCAAATAAGTTTAGATCCTTAGTTCTGTTTAGCTCCTTCGTTTAGTTCAGCTCATTATATCACTTCAGCAAACTAGCTCACCCAGCTCCTTAGTTTAGTTTAGCTTATTAGTTCAAACTCCTTTTTAGTTCATGCATACACGCAGTGTGACAGTACGAGAAGCCTCAAAAATTATTTTGTTTCAGAATAGCGATTGCTTATTTTAATTCATATTATTCTGGCATTATCCTTTTTTGTGTTCGCATCACGTAAAAACTACTGGATGTAAAGGGTAGTTAAATTTTAAGGGCCGATGTTGATTTTGAATAAAACACAAATTATTTAGGAAA
Source organism: Phasia obesa (assembly GCA_949628195.1). Taxonomy (NCBI): domain Eukaryota; kingdom Metazoa; phylum Arthropoda; class Insecta; order Diptera; family Tachinidae; genus Phasia; species Phasia obesa. The sequence goes on from OX451218.1 coordinate 77,419,731, forward strand.
TTATTGTCATTTCTTTTTATTTTGATAATATTGGTATCAGCCAAATGGCCGCGGTGATCTCGGCTCCATCCGATGCTCAAAATTTTTGATTTCGCTGAGGCATAATTAACGTTCTACGAAGTTAATGTCCCGAATTATCTCATCTTTTAGCCACCCCCGAGGGTTCGAACTGTCACTGCAGGAAATTGCAAATGCTTTGACACGGTTCACTCGCTAGGGTCCCTGGAGCCCAAATCTGGAAGAAAAGGTCTGTTGTTTTAAAGCACGGGTCCTCTTCGAGGCCCGACCAATGCCCAAAGAACTGATATCACGGGAATCGATGGCCCCACAGAGACTCTCCTGTCTCTGTGGCCGGTTATTGGTGAGGTCCCCTTCGGGGTTACACGTAGTGGCTGTGGTTTAAGATCGACGTATGCAGGGTGGATGCCTACCCAACTCCTTCTCAACAGAAGGAGTTGGGTAGGCTCCAACCCCTAAGCAAGAGGTTGGAATATGGGTCCATGGCTTGCAATGTTCTAAGAATTGCTACCCACTGTGACTGTGCAACACACCTGAATTGCGTATATCGTGCCACTTACACAGGGCACGTTATCGTAGGGTGCGCCGTTATTACACAGTGGAGGCGCTAGTCTACGTAATAGTTTCACTCGGTGTTTGCAGCTACGTGGGATTAAGCCACCGTGGCAGGTACCCACGTTAATCTAGAACGCATCATCCTTTAGCTCTTGAATTGTTGCTGGCTTATCGACGTACAACTTTTCTTTCCAATAACCCCAAAGAAAGAAGTCCAACGGTGTCAAATCATATGATCTTGGCGGTCAATTGACATCCCCACCACGTGAGATAACACGGCCATTGAATTTGTCACGTAAAACAGCCATTGTTTCGTTAGCTGTGTAGCAAGTGGCACTGTCCTATTGAAACCACTATCGTCTACATCCATATCTTCCAATTCAGGCCATAAAAAGTTCGTCATCATCTCACGATAGCGAGCCCCATTCATAGTAACTGCCTGACTCATTTTTGAAAAAATACGGCCCGATGATGCCGCCAGCCCATAAACGACACCAAACAATCAATCTTTGTGGGTGCATTGGTTTTTCGACAATCGCTCTTGTATTATCATTCGCCCAAATGCGGCAATTCTGCTTGTTGACGAATCCACTGAGGTGAAAATATGTCTCATCACTGAAGATGATTTTCTTCGAAAATCCATCATCCACTGTTGCCATTTCTAGCCGCGTTGCTCGATTGTGTATCTTTCCATGGTTCGAATTGAGTTAGTTTGAAATTGAGAAATGTCAAATTAAATGCAGAAAAAAACTTGACATTTAGGTGTGGTTTTCATTCAATATCGGCCCTTAAAATTTAACCAAATTTAACCAAAATTTAAAAAATTTTTGTCAAAAGCGTAAGATTACTGGATACTTTAAGGCATCTTGTATTTTAGAAAGCAGTATATTTTAAGCAATTTTGCACAACAGATGGTGCTGTTTTAAAATAACGACAAAATATGAATTGAAAGCGGGATATTTTATACACGGTTGCGCAACAGATGGCGCACAATTCACAAAATATGAATTATTTTATTTATTTATTTTATTTTTATTTATTTAATATAATCGAAAAGCCTATTGGCCTAATTGATTATCCAGTTAATTTCTGAGTAGGTTTAATATAATATTATTAACTCTTACTTATATACTACTTATGAAAATATTTATTTTTATAATTACTTATTTATATACATTATATAAAATTTATAATTTATAAACTTTGACTGTAGTATGTTGTATGCCGCGCAATCGTGTAAATCAAATATATTTAGATTTTATTAAAAAGAGAGTAACAAAGAGGCACCAGCCAACAATTTTCTTACAAATGTTCTTTAAAAATATTTTGAAAATCTTTTAAATTTAGTGAAAAATTACGAAGGTTGTACGGTAGTATACTATTCCATAATCTAGATATCCTGACAACAAATGAACGCTGCATATACAGGCTGTTGATTCTTGGACAAATTATAGACGATGTTCTGCTCGAATGTGAAAATTGGAATAACTCAAGCATGTATTCTGGTTTACCGAATTTTAATATTTTATAGAAAAACATTATTGCTCTAATTTTAATGAAATTTTCGAAGTTTATTCCAAGGAAGTCAATAGTTTTAGCGGAAACATGATCTCTAAAACCCAACTTATAAACATATCGTATGACCCTGTTAAAACACATTTTCAGCCTACTTAAGTTACCCGCTGACGTTGATGAAAAATTTCTATTCCATAAATAAATATCGGCATTATTATTGTTTTTGCAATTAGTTTTCTTATATGCAGAGGGAAATAATATCCCAAATTATTTATTTTGCGTAGATTAAAAGACACTCTAGCTATAATTATATAAATATGCTTTTCAAACGATAGTTTATCATCTAAATGCAGACCTAATGATTTGTGATTATGAGTATAGGCAATATTAGCACCATTTAGCCTTAAACAAGGAAAATTTTCAACATAATTACTTACTGCCAAATAGCCAATTGAATAAAATTTGAATTTTTACCTTGTGGAATTACATTGATATTAAATTATTTTAAACACCTTTTACAGAGATTTGTTTAGAATTTTATACATGGGTACCTTTATATAAAGTAAATATGTACTTTCAAAACAAAATCGAACAAAGAATTGTCAGGATGCACACAACGTGTGTGGGCACAGCTAGACATAAATGTTTTTATTTCTTCTATAATTTTTATGAATATACAAGACTGAATAATGATCAAATGCCAAAAGAGTTGAAAAAATCCAATCTTTGTTTAAAAAATTTCCCACTTACTACTAATGATTGAAAACCTTTAGTCTACTAAAGGCTTAAGAAGTTCCCTTTTTATACTCAATATTTTTTCTTTTCTTAATTTATTATGTTCTATTAATTGAACATATTAACTTCTGTCTTATGTTTTCATTTAACAAAAAAACTTTTTAAGTTGGCACCAAAAACTTCTTAACATTATTAACTTAAGCAACACAAAAAACATAAGACACACGACAGACAAACATACATATTATATTTATTGTTCAAATTATATACCCATATGCCAGCATTTATCGTTTTAATTTATTATTTTTATTTTATTTTGTAATTGTTGTTGGTTTTAAATACTAGGCGCCACATAGCGTCATCTTTCCAGGTTTTGTGCCTCTTATTGTATGAGAACGGCGCTTGCTTGTGTTTGCAGTTTAAAATGAAAACAAAAGCCAGTAATGAAGTACAGTCGTCGGTAAGGCCCGAACTCATGAAACTCTACGCTAGTTGTTGAGTATTTTGTTACTGTAGAAGTTATAATTGAAAGACTCGTTTGAAACATAAAGATTATATTGCTGCTTGTGCTTGTACAAGTAATCATGACAATTGTAAATTTCAACTTGTCATCGTTTTTTTTTTTAATGATGCATAACAGGGTTGTTAAAGTTGATACAATTTAATACAATTTGATGTACAATGGTACACCAATGACAGATTTGGTACAATTTAAAAACTTTTTCAGCGTCATGTTGCGGATTATTTTAAATGCCAACTGCTAATTCTATTTTAAAATCTTAAAACAAAAAATTTAAAAAAGAATAAAATAGCTTCTCACCGCCTATAAAAAATATATGTATTTAATTATAAATAAAATTTTAAATAAAAACGTGGTTTGTTTGTTGGTGTTTTGTTGAAGCTTTAATATTCTGTAATATTATTCTATTAACATTCATAATTCTCATTGTGTTTTGTAGAATTTTATTACTTATAGAGTATTTTTGGCTTCTCTAAAATTAGGAAAAAGGTTTCCTGATGATCTGGCCTGAGCAACCAGTGAAATACGTATAGGGACTAGCTCTTTCCCCCAACAAATAAATTGCATTTTTATTATAAAACGTTATGGGTAATTAGCATAATATTAAATAATATGTATTTAATTTCCTCGTATTCTATTTTGCTATAAAAAGTTGTTTAAAAAGAAAGGTCATTACAATTGAAAGCACCTTGTAGTTCGACACCAGGGTTTCCAGATGTTTTTCGATTCCCATCCCCAATTTGAACATTTTTATCCCCAAAATTCCACAAAACAATTTTATTTTTCCCAAAATACCTATCTTAAAAGGATACTATATTCATTTAAATAAACACATAAATTCTTTATACTGTATACTTTTATTGAAATAAAATTATTTAATTGATTGATTGTTTACCTCACCATTTCTGGGGATGGATTTAAATAGTTAGAACAATTAAAAGCTTTTCAACAAAGATACAAACTTTTATTGCTTATTTATTTTTTTTTTTTTTTCGAAAAAAGACAAGCTTGGTTGTAGGTCAAAGCTAGGTCAAGAAACAAGGTTGAAAAGATTTTTAGTTTTGAAAATTAGAAGATGTGATTGTAAATGTTTTAAAATGTTATGCAATAAACTTCTTAAATACAAAAAGCAAGATTTTTTATTTTAAATGTCAGTGGGGCATCTGCAAATTTCAGTTCTTTTTCGAAATCATAAGCAAGATCCATTTCATCAAGAGTAAATATAATGATGTATAAAATTATGTTATATAAATTATTTTCGTTACTTTTACCACTCTTACGTTAATTTTCTAAATAACGAACGAATTCCTCAATCCCCAAACCAAATTTTTTATCCCCATTAGTAAATAAAAATCCCCGATATGGTGATATATCCCCTAATCTGACAACACTGTTCGATACTGCTGAAGAAGGATACATACAGTCAGAGACTAAAGTTTAAATACACCTCAAAAATTGTATGTAATCGTTTCAGAAAAACTTAAAGTATGCAGTTTTATTTGTCCAAGGCCCAAGATGTGGACAGATGCTTTCAATTTTCTTTCCAATATACTCTTGTAAAGATGTTCATTCATTATACCATCAATAAACTTCAAATTCCCAAACCCAGCTGCTCCGATCGCTCCCCAAACCATCACATTGTCACCTTGGCATATTTTCTACTAAATCAGTTTGTTTATATTTTCGAATTATATTTTGAATACTATAAAAGGGTACATTTAACAATTTTCCTATTTTTATAGGTGGCGAATACGTGTTTATGTCATTTTCTGTTTAAACATAATTTTCTGTTTTCCAACAAAGTTGTTTGAATTCTTATTGCACAGGAGATAGTAGGAGTGCCATTGCCCAATAGATGGCGCTGTTCGCAAATACATACTACTGTCAACCTAAAACACAACAACAACGTCATTGTAATGTTATAAAAGAGTTTTTATAACAAATGTTTTAACAACCATGTTAAAACTAGGAAATAACGTTAACATGTTTACCATTTTATGTCTAATGTAGACTGGTGGTAAAATATAGAACGATGAACGTAACGAACGACTTAGTTCATTAAATCGCGCTGTACGATCTGAACGATTCGGTGGAATGAACTTTTATGTCCAACTCTAGTAAGTAGTGATTTTTTAAGAGCTTGAGAACTTTTTTTTAAAAAAAAACGCATAAAATTTGCAAAATCTCATCGGTTCTTTATTTGAAACGTTAGATTGGTCCATGACATTTACTTTTTGAAGATAATTTCATTTAAATGTTGACCGCGGCTGCGTCTTAGGTGGTCCATTCGGAAAGTCCAATTTTGGGAAACTTTTTCGAGCATTTCGGCCGGAATAGCCCGAATTCCTTCGGAAATGTTGTCTTCCAAAGCTGGAATAGTTGCTGGCTTATTTCTGTAGACTTTAGACTTGACGTAGCCCCACAAAAAATAGTCTAAAGGCGTCAAATCGCATGATCTTGGTGGCCAACTTACCGGTCCATTTCTTGAGATGAATTGTTCTCCGAAGTTTTCCCTCAAAATGGCCATAGAATCGCGAGCTGTGTGGCATGTAGCGCCATCTTGTTGAAACCACATGTCAACCAAGTTCAGTTGTTCCATTTTTGGCAACAAAAAGTTTGTTAGCATCGAACGATAGCGATCGCCATTCACCGTAACGTTGCGTCCAACAGCATCTTTGAAAAAATACGGTCCAATGATTCCACCAGCGTACAAACCACACCAAACAGTGCATTTTCGGGATGCATGGGCAGTTCTTGAACGGCTTCTGGTTGCTCTTCACTCCAAATGCGGCAATTTTGCTTATTTACGTAGCCATTCAACCAGAAATGAGCCTCATCGCTGAACAAAATTTGTCACATTTGAACATTTCGAACCGAACACTGATTTTGGTAATAAAATTCAATGATTTGCAAGCGTTGCTCGTTAGTAAGTCTATTCATGATGAAATGTCAAAGCATACTGAGCATCTTTCTCTTTGGCACCATGTCTGAAATCTCACGTGATCTGTCAAATACTAATGCATGAAAATCCTAACCTCAAAAAAATCACCCATTATAATATAATAACAGAAAAGAGATCTATGATGTAGTTCGGACAGTAAAATAAATGAAAAAAGTTATTAAAAGTAGAGGAAAAAATCTAAAGATCAAAATTTGCAGTCTTCACAACACTGGAAAGACAAATTTTTGCAGTTGTCAGTTTTTTTCAAACATAATTGACAAAGATATCATTAATTACCTCCCTCCAGTAAGTGTTTGAAAAGAATCCAAGCCAGACCTCTAGCTGATTACCCAATTTTATGCTCACTGTATGTATATGAATTACATTCGGCGAGTATAAAATTTCGCTTTATATCTTTCTAAATATGAACTTGCAAAGCTTGCTATTCTCAGCCACACCTAACTGATAGTAGCATAGGTTCCGCGCCCATGAACACTGATGAGTTTAATTTTCGAATATCCCGATATCTGATTAACAGATACAAGAAATTCCTAAACTATTTGGATTAAAATGGTAGCAGCGCTAGTGTACCATTATTAATACTTTATTTAGGAGGAACATTGTATTTTAGAAATATGTTACGTTTCGAGACCCGCTCAACAATATTTTTTATTTTAACAAAAAAAAAAATCTCAAACTCTATTAAATACTCTTTCATAAAAGAAATAATAATGCACAATATTTCAAAATATACATTTAATGATTTTTTTTAATATTGGGATAAGTACAATTTTTAAAATTCCATTTGCCATTCCTGATGCATAATACACAAAAACAGGTTTCGGTAAAGGACTCAAGAATTACCATGTGTAAGTAGAGAGTTTTTCAGAAGCGATCCTTGATGTGATGTTTTCTTCCAAGGCCTGAATCGAAACGGGGTTGTCCACATAAACTTTAGACTTTACATATCCCCACAAGAAATAGTCTAACGGTGTGATATCACACGGTCTTGGTGGCCAATCGACCGGCCCAAAATGTGAAATTATGTGCTCACCGAAATGTTCTCTCAATAAATCCATTGATTGATGCGATGTGTGGGAAGTGGCGCCGTCTTGCTGAAACCAAATGTCGCCTAGATCGCGAGCTTCAATTTCAGGTATCAAATAGTTGGTTATCATGGCACGATAACGGTCGCCATTAAGGGTCACGTTCGCACCGGTATCATTTTTAAAGAAATATGGACCGATATTTCTACCGGCCCACAAACCGCACCAAACCGTTGTTTTTTCTGGATGAAGTGGCAGCGCTTGAAGCTCTTCAGTTTGCTCTTCGTCCCAAATGCGGCAATTTTGTTTGTTAACATACCCAATGAGCCAGAAATGGGCCTCATCGCAAAATAAAATTTTCCTCGAAAACGTCGATTCTTCTTGGAACTTTTCAAGAGCCCATTTGTAAACGTTGTTCAGGCGTAAGTTTTTACATTATGAAATGCCAAACAATACTAAACAAAAATAACATGACAGGATGACACGACTCACACATGATCTGTCAAAAAAAGGCTATTGAAAAAAGTATCTCTACTCGAATCACACTTAAGCTGACGAAACGGACCTTATCCTGCCAGGGAAAAATTTTCATTATAGAACAAAACAAAATTTTATGTTTTCTGTTGCAGTTGAGATCAACTACAAAATAAATTTTGTTTCATATTTAACATATTTAATTAGGTAGTCTTAACAACTGAAAACTGGCACAAATTAGTTGTCCAACTTTAACTTTTGAACTAAAAACTTTAAAACGTCATAACTTTGACAATTTCTTAGATTTTTTCCCTGATTTTTTTGTGTTTTTTTCAGAATTTTGTACGAAAAACGTCAAAAACCCAATTGCGACCCCTGGAAAGCTAAGGTTCCTTTCGTAAGATTGCGTCACATATGTGTCATATATTTAATAACTCGAAAGATAAAATATTTTTAATCAAATGAGTAGTTTCAGAGTTGAAACACTTGTTTGCCTCTTATCAATAGCGTAATCTACTATGAAGGAAATAATATTGAAAACTATTTCGGACATTACCGACATTACCATATATGTAAGAACACTACAATACGTTTGTTTATACTTAGATTGCCTTTTACACTCTTCCCTCTGAGACCGAGTTTTAAAATCAGACACAGCCTATTGAATCTTCTAGATAAAGGTCTATCTATGTTTTCAATTTTGAATACAATTTTAATACAACTTTTTTCAGAACTTGACCTATTTTTTATTTTAGTTATCAACGGTAAATGTGAATTAATATTATTTAAAGCATTCTTTTAGGATTTATCAAAATTTATACGAAAACACGTTTATATGGGAATCCATAATGGAAATATTCGGGTTAAGTTGGCATCTTTTGGTTACGGAACTCTGAAAATCAGTCAGTTCAAATACAAAGAAAATTCGTTATTTTCACACGTTACTGGCATTGCAATAAACTTATAATACTCCCCCATGTATGGCGATGCAGTTTATACATAAAATAAAAAAAATTTAACCGATTTAAAATCACAACTATTTCAATAAATAACAATAACAAATATAAAATATTATTATGGCAAAAAAATTAATAAAACATTTAAAAATACTTTATTTCACAAATTTCATATAATTTGTTTTTTATTAGTGGAATTACCAGAAAAATTATCATAAATTATAATTATTTTAAGCCAAAAACAACCACAACAAAATCAACACCAAATTTTAATAGTGGTATTCAAATCCGAGAGCAATTAATATTCTTCTCTTTAACACACAACTATAAATATTTTGTGAAAGGAATAAAATAACTATTAATGTTTATGAAGGCTGCTAAGTTAAGGGACTCTAGCTGTAATAAATCTGTTGACACTAATAAATATTTGCTTTGTAGGTTAGGTAGCAGGCAGCCAGACAGAAATAAAGATAAAGACGTCACACTTCCAAGATGTTGGTCCCTTTCTGTTACCTGCATAGTTAAAAAAATGGGAAGAGAGTGAAGATGGAGAGTGACTGACTGTAAGATAGGTAAGCAGACAGACATAGACTAAGGATCATCCTGACAGCTTCTACAGAAGTCATTGTAAGGGGGAACCATCCTTCTCGCATGGGTTCCAAATACGCAGTGACAGGTGGCTGTTGTTACTATATCTCGTAGCTGCATTTTTGGCAACAGAAATAACAAAACTGTTCTCTTCTGGTCCAGTAAGGGCCATATTGTCCTTGTAGTTAGTAAGTAGACTCATAGGACCATCTTACCTGATCCAGATCGTAGAGAGCACAGCCAGCAGGCCGAGAGGGGGAAGCCACTATAGATGTCTTTGGCGTCATCATGTAGCAGTGTCCCCTTTTTGGCTAGGTCATCAGCAACATAGTTACCTGGATCAGTCCCATGTCCCCGCACCCATTTGATGCTGACTGTCGAATATTCCGCTATCCCACTCGAGGATGCCTAGCATTCTAGGACGAGATTTGATGTGCTATACTCACCTTTAAGGGACATGATAGCGGCTTAAATGTCAGTACAAAACCAGATATCTCTATTTGATATTCTGTGGTACCTTGGCCAATTCGTGGCCTTTTTGATAGCAGATATCTCTGCTTGTAAGGCATTGCAGTCATTCGGGAGTCTGAAACAAATTGTAATTCTTCTATATAGACTCCGTCCCCAACTCTCTCTCCCCTTTTGGAGCTATCTGTATGAACCTTGAGAGTTCGAGATGGAGTAGAGTGTCCCCCTTCTTCTTGTGAAGAAGGTCTAGTGGTAACCAGTTAATTATGGCAAAAAGTGTCATCGTTGGCGTTGACCTAATTGCTGCAGTTATAAGGATCGCCATATTACGCAGTACCCTCT